>WSUB01000162.1:0-90516 GCA_019633425.1 Tulasnella sp. 424
AAGCATCTCCTCCGGTACCTCCAAGGAACCAAGGACATGAAGCTCACCTACGCCCCCGATTCCAAAGTTGCCTCCATCTTCGAAACATACACCGACTCCGACTTCGCTGGAGACAAAGAGAATGGCAAGTCCACCAATGGGTATATCGTCAAAGTTGGAACAGGCGCAGTGTCATGGGCTAGCAAACTCCAGGGGATGATTGCAAAATCCTCCACCGAGGCTGAATTCTACGGCGCCAGCTTTGCAGGAACAGAGATCAAGTGGCTCCGTAACCTCCTACAAGAGTTGGGATATTCCTTCCCCAAACCATCTCCTCTCTTCGTCGACAACCAATCAACCATTCAAGTGTTGAACGACGCCGTCCATCATTCGCGCATGAAACATATTCCAGTCGCTGAATTTTGGATTCGAGACGAAGTCTCCAAGGCTATGTCTATCTCTGTCCATTACTGCCCTACTGAAGAAATGCCAGCCGATCTTCTCACCAAGGCACTCCCTCGTCAAACTGTCATAGACCTTCGAGAACGAATGGGACTCCATGTTTGATTCCTCAGAGGCGCTTCGTCGAGGGGGTGTGTTGCACAGTGTCGTGCGTCTCCTCTTCACCTCTATCGTGTTCGCGTTATTCGATTTGGTATACTCTATTATTCTCATGGTTTATCGTAATTGTACTGTGATGTTCGTGTCATGTTTGTGGCGTACTTGTACATGTTGTGAGATTGTTTGTTCCTACTACTATATATACTTGATGTACATGTACATACAATAATTATCGACTCTTCGACTCCCCCCTCTCAGTGTGAGATACCCACAGTCGTCGGATTGCTGCGTTTAACAGACGCCAACGCCAATAAAAGAGGAACCTGAATCACCACCACGCACAGATGGTACATCGGTCCCATTTAGCTACATCGAGTCTCCTAAAAAGAATAAGAAGACTAAAGAAAAACGAGAGGTACAAGCACTCATGCGCAATACTTGGTCCGCGGATCCGGAGCCTGGTCCTTCCCGAAGACCTGTCAGAAATCGCCAACCCCCAAAGGAATTCTGGAAAGTAGGAGGAGGACCACGAGAACTGGCATACGACCTACCAAGTGACAAGGAAGCAGACCTTGACGATTATGAGGATGAATCTCCCGCACCTTCAGGGGGTGCACAGACCGCAAACTCAGAAGCAGAAGTCGAACTGGAAGTCACTCCCGAACCAGAGGAAACCACTTCTGAAGAAAGCATTCTTCAGGCACTGGAATTCGTCTACCAACCAGAGGAGCACATCACCTGGGACCAAGCCGCAGAACGAGCATTCAAAGTCGCTGCTGACAACACTGAACCACGATCATTCCGAGAAGCCATGCTACGACCAGACAAAGAAAAGTGGTTCGAAGCAGCAATGACAGAAATCCAAGCCCACATCGACAACGGCACTTGGGAACTCGTTCAACTCCCACCAGATCGAAAGGCAATCGGATCCAGATGGGTTTTCAAGGTCAAGCGGGATGCAAAAGGCGAAGTTGAACGATACAAAGGCAGACTAGTCGCCCAAGGATTCTCCCAACGACCAGGCATCGATTTCCATGAGGTATTCGCACCAACAATGCGCTGGGGAGCCCTTCGAACCATCTTCGCTCTTGCCGCCATCGAAGACATGGAGATTGAATCAATCGACATCTCCAATGCCTACCTTAACGGAGTCTTGCCAGAAGGAGAAGTCGTCTACATGCGCCAACCAGAAGGATTCCAACAAAAGGATGACGAATGGGTGTGCCGCCTCAAAAAGGGACTCTACGGCCTAAAACAAAGCGGACGCCTATGGTATCAACGACTAGGAGATGAGCTAGAGAAACTTGGCTTCAAATGACTCGTTTCCGATCCTAGCATTTACGCCTGGGGAAAGGAGGACGTCAAAATCATTGTCCCTGTCTTTGTCGACGATCTTACACTGGTATCCAAGTCCAAGGCCAAGATCAAGGAAGTCAAAGAAGCACTCGCCAAAGTCTTCAAGCTGCGCGACCTAGGTCCCACCACATTCCTCCTTGGCGTACAGATTACCCGTGATCGTTCCACCTGCACCCTCCACTTGTCCCAGCGCCAGTATGTAGTCGACCTCCTCGAACGCTTTGGAATGTCGGATTGCGCACCTGTCACCACTCCCATGGAACCCGGCCTAAAACTTACCAAGGATACGTGCCCTACAACTCAAGAGGAGATCAACAAAATGAGAAACATCCCCTATCTCAACGCTGTCAGTGCCCTCAACTACCTCGCCATCGCAACCCGTCCCGACATCTCCTACGCAGTCGGAAAACTCGCCCGGTTCAACTCCAACCCTGGCATGCAACACTGGAAAGCTGTCAAGCATCTCCTCCGATACCTCCAAGGAACCAAGGACATGAAACTCACTTACGCTCCCGATCCCAAAGTTGCCTCCATCTTCAAAACATACACCGACTCCGACTTCGCTGGAGACAAAGAGAATGGCAAGTCCACCAATGGGTATATCGTCAAAGTTGGAACAGGCGCAGTGTCATGGGCTAGCAAACTCCAGGGGGTGATTGCAAAATCCTCCACCGAGGCTGAATTCTACGGCGCCAGCTTTGCAGGAACAGAGATCAAGTGGCTCCGTAACCTCCTACAAGAGTTGGGATATTCCTTCCCCAAACCATCTCCTCTCTTCGTCGACAACCAATCAACCATTCAAGTGTTGAACGACGCCGTCCATCATTCGCGCATGAAACATATTCCAGTCGCTGAATTTTGGATTCGAGACGAAGTCTCCAAGGCTATGTCTATCTCTGTCCATTACTGCCCTACTGAAGAAATGCCAGCCGATCTTCTCACCAAGGCACTCCCTCGTCAAACTGTCATAGACCTTCGAGAACGAATGGGACTCCATGTTTGATTCCTCAGAGGCGCTTCGTCGAGGGGGTATGTTGCACAGTGTCGTGCATCTCCTCTTCACCTCTATCGTATTCGCTATATTCGATTTGGTATGGACTATTATTCCCATGATTTGTTGTAATAATACTATGATGTTCGTAGCATGTTTGTGGCGTACTTGTACATGTTGTGAGATTGTTTGTTACTACTACTATATATACTGCATGTACACGTACGTACAATTATCATCGACTCTTCGACTCCCCCTTCTCCTGTGTGGCACAGTTGAGATAACCTCAGTCGTCGGATTGCTGCGTTTAACAGAACGCAAATCACAATGGTTATTGAGACAATAGCAGGAAATGGAACAACACTTTGGCTGACAGTGATCTTCAAAGGCAAATATTGTATGTCAAGTTGGACCGAAGATAATCCCAAGCAAGCAAAGTAAGAGCTCACTATTTTGGCCAAATTAGAAAGGATCTTTGTGTTTGCTCACAGGCCCGCGCTTGCACTTTCACACAAGAGACCATCCGATCAGTGTTTCGGACAACAGGATTGATCCTGTTCTGCCACGACTTCTTGTGTCCGGACACTATGGCACCCACTTTAGAGACAGTGGTGAAGGGAGGGCTCCCTCTCCCATTACCAAGTCTGGTTTGTACTATTGCGGATGCCCATCGGTGAGTGAGGGGTGTTACAAGGGTACCACCCTTAGCAATTGTGCCTGAAGGGGAAGAAGACAAGCCTGAAACAAGACAAAATGAGGGGATCAGTTTACCAGAGCAAGCAACAGTCGAATCCAGGCCTTCAGAGCCATCAGAGAACAGACACGAAGATGCTACAGGTGAGGCAGAGGTCAACCTTGCCAATATCCTTCAGTCAACATCTGCTCACTTCCTGGTCACTGACTTGCTGCTTGAATTCACCTCATGCCTTGCTGCCCCAGTTATCCAATCCTTCCCAGTCAGTCTCTGCCCGGACTACTCCATATTGCATACTGGACCTGCTAATCTGGACAATGCTCCAAGGACAGTATTAGTGGATAGGATTACCGCATTACAGTGCAAGCTTCGAAAGGCTTTGCATGTGTTGAAGGTAGAGCGGTCCATAAATAAGGCTGCTAATACACAGCTTCTGCTACAGGATTTGAACCTTGGTGAGCTCCAGGAGTGGCTGCAGGGGAAGGAGAAAGAAAAGACACACCAAAAGTGCAATAGAATGGCGAAAAAGAATAGCTGGTGGCTTTTGGGTAAGCTATTTATGGATGAACTTCAAGAGGAGAGAGCACCAGTGGAGGTGGAAGTGGTCGTAGATGTCGATGAGGTAGAAAACCTTGGCTTCAATGAGGAGCCGGATGACCCTGAAGAGACCAAGACAAATGGAGAGCGTGTGAGAGGGCGGAGTGGAAAGCAAAGCAAGAGGCTTGCCTTGCTGACTGGAGCCAGAAGGTTGAGGAGCATGAGGCTTGTGGCCTGCCAGGACCAGAGAAACAGCAGATACGGAAACTCTCCCCCCCCCCCCCAACTCCACCACAATTCAAGAGCAAGAAGAGGGCTATCGTAGGCAAAGAGGAGGAGAGCTTGATGAAGGCCTTGATTTGGATTTTGAGAATGAGGGGGTGGGGGCATGAGGTGGAGGTTTTGAAGTGGACTGACAGAAATCAGGCAAAGGGGGCACTGTAGAATTGTTTGTTGGAAGGACTAACATTTGCCCCAGAACACCCTTGGTTACTGTAAGCCCATTTGCTCACTCATTTTAGGTTGAAATTTCTTCCTGTAGAGTGTATTGTTTAGGCAAGAAGCTGTACTAATGGTAAAGCTAAATAAATTACTCCAATTGGCTGTCATTAAAGGTCCAGGGGTGAAACACAAATTGGTAGTGCAAGGACATGCATCCTCCTGTAGACCATTTAGTTCTAGGTTGGCTAGCCGAGAGTCAGCCAATCATGGGGAGTTCAACACTAGGAAGCAACCCTTAAGCCTGGCAAAGGAGCTCACAATTGTCATGTTTCTTGTTGGAATGGGAAAGCATGGCTTTTCATTGACCCACCAGATGGTTGTACAGGAGATCTATTGTGTTCTCTCAGCCAACCTAGGGCCACCTGTTGAGATTTTTCAACAAGAAATATCAAATGTCAAGTTGGTCTGAAGTCAATCCTGACAATGCAAAGTAAGCACATACCTGAGCTTTACAGTCATGTACTAGTCCTTGAACCACCTAACCGTAAATCGCGCATTTCTCTCCCAGTTATCACCGCAGCTAGCTCATTTTTGACGTGGTTAATGATGCATAAAATTAGTCTTATCATGTGAATTTGTATGGGGGTTTGACGGAAGTGGGGGAGGAATGGGGGTAATGGGGGAGGGGCAGAATTCTTACACTTACCCATTCCTTGAACCACGTGGAATGGGCTGGTGCCTGAGTTAGGATTTCGACCGCCACCCCACTTTGACACCAGATCCGAGGAAAACCATCCATACATCAGATACCAAGTGCTGTGCAAAGAGTTAGAGAACCTTCTAACATGCAAGAGAAAGGTGCATTCCTGGAATATCTGGTATCTGGGTTCATGACCACACTGACCAGACCCACTGGCTTCCTGTGCTCTAATGTGATCCTAGCACCTCTAACAGTGCTCAAGGGTAGTCTAATCTACTCTCCACATACAATATATAACTCTAGTGAAGTAAATCTGTGGCTTGCTGTGGGTCAGGGAGAGTACACACTGAGCTGGTGAAGTGGGGTAGGGAAATCTCCTCTCCCAACCTGAAAAAGCTTCCTCTCTTGGCTGCCTCATTGCTCCACAGCTTCCTATATTAAGCGTAGTATTAATTGAATATAATTCGTCTAGACTGCAAGCCCTTAGGGAATTTAGGGCTGAACTTGGTCAATGAGGACAAGATAAGTGCCAAGGCTGGAGGTGTTTTGCCCCATTTTACCCTGATTTTGCACGTTTCTCCTTACACTCTTCTCATAAAGCTAAGAAAATTTGTACATTAAATCACAATATATGGACGTATATATCCCCCAAGTTTTGGACGAAATTACCAGGAAACGGGCCTGTAGTGAGGGGGTGGTTCAAGGACTGGTAAATGACTGTAATATGTTTGCTCTAACAAACATAATTTCAGTGTCACTGTCTCATCTCAAGGCTATACAACTAAAGAGATCAACATTGACTACATTCAAGGCTTCCATCAACAAACAGCTCACCTTCACTGTGCTTGCTTCCTCTTTCTCAACAGCCACAGCTCCTGCTGCCCACAACATCATCATAATGTTGTATCCACCTCATACAACATGTTGGCACCTACATGCTCCGGCCCCTGAAGATCTGTCAAGACTGTGATCATGATAGGTTTTGAAGAGCAATAGGAAAATAAGTGAATAATGACAGCTTGCTGGCATACTCCTGAGCTCTGACACAGGTCTTCACAGTGGACATGGTCAATTGGCATGGTAGGGAACCAGGTTGTTCTCATTTCAGAAGGACTTCTTCCACTCCAAGTCAGACACTATGGCACCCACATGAGAGACATCAGTAAAAGGCAGATTTCCTGTATCTTTGCCCCCACCTGTCCATGTGGTGGTGGAGACACACTGGAGTTACAGGGTTGCTGCAGGGATTCCAAGGTTGGAGGCAGTCCCTGAAATCGACAAAGAAACCACTGGCATCGTTATTGGGGGTCCAGATTAACAGTCAGGGGAACCGTTCAGGACCTGCTTGGTGGAAGAGCCCCGCTCAAATCAACCTCTCGACTTGCTGCTCCTATCATCCAACCTATCCCTGCCAATGTTTGGCCCAATTACTCAATCTTACAGGATGGAACCACTTGTCTTTGGACAACTCAAAGGTCTGTTTTTGAGGACAAGAACCACACTTTGAGGGATGAGCTCCGAAAGGCCCAGGAGGTTTCAGAGGTCGGGGGTCAATCAATGAAGCAGTCGATGCACTGCTAATCCTGCGTGATGTGCACTTGGATGGGCAGTCTTCGGACGCTTATATTTGGTGTTGCTCGCATTTTGTATAATCTGCCCGCTAGATCTTTTAGGGTTTGCATTGTCCGGAGCCGCTGGGCAACTCGCTTCCGAGCTGGAACAAATAGACGAGATTATGGTCAAAGCCCTGGTCCAAACTCAAAACATGGCTTCTCTGGGGAAAGGTTGAGGGTTGTGGTCAGAAAAGCCCCGGAATTGAACACTATGTGTCGTGCTGATAGGTGAGGGTCATGTACTGACGTTGATTTGATGGATAGACTAGCACATTCAGCAAGGCAGCAGACTTTAGGATTTCCGTCGTATTTTACGTGGCCGTTATAAGAGTGTCTTCTTCCTCGTATGAGTTGAACATGACAATGTCCGCCTGGCTGCCAAAAACGCCAGGCCCGAAGCTGTGGCACGGAGGGGACGTCCAGTCTCTGTGTGCGGATGTCAGTGGTTGAATGCTGAATCGGTCGTCGGCTCGGTGTACACTGATCGGCAAGCATGAAACGAGAACGCGTCCTAGAGAATCGTATTCGAGTGTCGGAGATGCCACGTTCCGTTAGGATTGTGTGCGAGGTGCTGGTTTTACGCAGATGTTGTAAAATACTTGTTGACGATGTCTGCCTCGCTGCCCAAAAGACCAGGCCCGAAGCTGTGGCACGGAGAAAACGTCCAGTCTCTGTATGTGGAGGTGAGTGGTTGGACCGATTGTCGGTTCGGTGTACACTGATCGGCAAGCATGGAAAACGAGAACGCGGTCCTAGATAAGCGTATTCGAGTGTCGGAGATGCCGTTGGGATTGTGTGAGAGGTGCTGGTTTTTACGCGGATGTTGTAAAATAATCTTCTTCCTCGTATGATTTGGACCAAAAACGCCAAGCCCGAAGCCGTGGCACGAAGAGGACGTCCAGTCTCTTTGGCCGAATCGATCGTCGGCTCGGTGTACACTGATCGGCGTCCTCGAGAATCGTATTCGAGTGTCGCTCCGTTGGATTGGGTGCGAGGTGTTTGGTTGTTGCCAGGGGTAATTTGGCGTGACGAGAGCGTTTCATTTACTTAATTTGCAACGAGTGAGTGTGTTGAACGCCGAACAGCGAAAGAGTAGCAAGGCACGCGAAGGAGAATGATTTGCAGCAGGCGGGGGAATGGTCGGCATTGGAAACAGTGGCGTTTCTTTGTACGGTGCACTATGGAGTGTTTGGGGTCCTTGATCGGCTTCAACTCGCTGGCTTTTTAAATGGTCTCTTCGCTTTCCCATCAGTTCTCTGTGTTCGCTGTACTCTACGTTCTCCTCTTCTCTTTTATTTGCCTTGTAGGCGACGACGACGACGAGCAGTGCTCGCCGAGTAGGAAGCCGAGAGGAGTACTGCGGATCTGCGGGTGAGCCCCGAAAAAGCAGTAAGCGCCGCGCGCGAGAAGTAGATAAAGAGCAGAATCGGGTGTGCAACGTTTCTCGTCACTCTTCCCGACTTCCCTCGCTCTGAGGGCACCGCTGACGTCGACGGTGGAGCCCTCCTTGCTTTATCGGCAAAGCAAACTGACTCTTTCCCACTTATTTTCTTCCCTCTTCCCCCCCTGTTCAGAGATCGGCGTTTCCACCGCTCCCACAAGACCAACCAAGTGCTTGAGAGTAGACCTCCAAGGACACCATGGTCTATCGCTTATCAGACGAATCACTGGCCCGGGCGGCCAAAAGCTCAGCTGGCAGGAGCAGACGTCCACGAAATCGTCTAAATCCACGTCAAGGTCGGTCGAATTTCGTTCATTTGCGCGTGCAGTCCACATTACAACAACCATGGCACGTCATTCGGCCCTGCGTCCACAAATACCCTGGCATCGGTCGCCTCGTTTCCTTTGCTCGAAACAAGAGCTAGCACGACGATGATCTGAGTATTTTAGGCTTGGCAGCACCTGCCTCACTAGTCTAGTCTGGCCTGCCACGTTCCCCTGTTGTTTGGGCCTCTCAATCCCCATCCAGCCAGCCTTGATTGCGCTGGCGCACCAGCCTTTTTCGTCTGCCAGCGGTTGTCCCCCAACCACGAACACCCTTCCCTGCTTTGAACGCTTTGCTGACGGTTCTTTTCATTCTATGCTCCTCGTCCCCGCCCCTCAATACCGCTACCTCAATACCTGGTCCGCATTGAAACGCTGGACATCGCGCTGGTCGCTTCTCTGGGTTGGTTCGGCAACTTGCCTCTAATCTCCCATGTCTTCAAAACGCATCGCCTCCGATATTCCCAACACTCGTCTCGACTCGAAATCACCGTCGCCGACCCACGATCACATCACGCACACCCGTTCGCATGGCCATACCTGGGCGCCTACGACTCGACTTCATAATACTTCTTCGTCGTGGCCGCGACATTCCTCTCCTCGTGGACACTCAACAAACACTTCGAACCTCGTCCATTCTACTCGCTCTCATCGCCATCGGTCCTCCACCATCAACCCACCGGAAAACTCGACCTCATCCTCACCGTCCCCCACCCATGACCCTTCCTCATCCACCTCGTCTGACCCCGAATCGTCGGGTCCACGCTCGACATCTCATCCTTCAACGACTCGCTCGGAACCTTCTTCCACGACATCGGGATCCACCTCTCACCGTCATACGACTTCTGAAACATCGCGACGCTCCACTCGAAACCCTGAAACGACGACTTTGTCTTCCGACTCCACTGAATCTCTTACCCCCACTTTTACTCTAACCTCGCGCACGTCGAAACCTATACCCTGGTCTTCCGTTCGACGTCGGCCAACTTCACGTATTATTCTCTCGTCTGCTACTCAACCTCCAGGCACATCGTCCTCTGATGCTCCGGAGTCGACTGCTGATTCCACCGCAAGCTCGAGCTCTGACCCTCCGCCGTAAGTCGCATCCCCACTTTTCTGTTGGAGTTTAGTTTCGACCTAGAAGGGGCTCTGTCTCATCTTCCCTCTCTTTGTTTCTTCTTCCCGTACATTCCTTGGATGAACTGCCACTGATCCCCAGTTCATCCTCTTCGGACGCGCCCATGACCACACATATGACCTCTATGCACGACACGACATCCTTATTATCTTCGCATGTAATGACTGAAACTCCAACCTCAACCTCGCACTCGATGGTCGAATCATCCACAACTCAAAATGATCCAACAACCTCTTCGGGGGCCGGTCCCTCTTCTACACGTATTACTGTGTCTTCAACAACTCAAAATACTGTGTCCTCAACAACTCAAAATGTGCCGTCATCCTCGACACGCCCACCATCTGAACCCTCTTCAACCCGCTCAACCACTACCCCGGCTGATCCAACATCATCACCCATATCCAGAACGACCACCACGACTACCCCACAATCCACTACACCACTTCCGACGTCTCGTTCAACTTCTGACGCAGTTTCGACCCCTCCGCCGTCGTCATCTTCTGATACGCCGAGTACGTCCAGTTCTCCCTTAACCACGACCACCCCTCCCCCTCCCATTTCGAGTACATCCTCATCAGGTGGCTCAACTACTTCTATCACAACGCCAGCGTCTTCTTCATCTCCTACTTCTGAAACGACCCCTATCTCAACCGATCCCGTTTCTACTCCTCCAGCTTCCAGCTCCTCTGACCCTCCACCTTCGTCTTCTGCGGCCGAATCTTCGTCCTCATCGGAGACGCAAACGATTTCTTCCGCAACGACTCCTCCCGCGACTTCGAGCTCTGCAGAAGTAACGTCTAATGCATCGACGGCACGCGAGACCTCTATCGCGACGAGCAGTTCAGCTAGTACGTCTTCTCCATTCTCCTTTAATACTTCTATGGGCTAAGCAGATACCTTGGAATCCGATCGCTAGACCCAGTTGTCACGAGCGGGTCGATCATCCTCTCTTCAGCCAGCGATGTGCAAGTCTCATTTACAACGACGAGTGAGCCAAATTTCTGCCTTTGTCCGAAACCCGTTCCTGACTTGAGAACCCTTAGATTCTCTTGGTCAAACGACACTTGCAATCCCATCTCTCTACACAACCACCTACACCAGCACTTCCAACGGGGTTGCTTTAACGATAACCGCTGTCGTTTCCCAGGCCACCACCCTTAATACCGACGGAGGGGGTTCAACATCTCCTTTCTTCAAAAACAAGGGCGCCGTCGCTGGTGTTTTCATTGTTGTGGGCATTGCTGGCGCAGCCATCATTCTATTCGGCATATTCACCTACTTGAGGCGGAGGAAGATGAGGCGCTTGACCCGAGAAGCTGCGATTGCTGCGACCCTGGGCAGCGGCAGGTGTGTATCGACATTTCTCGCAAAAAAAAGAGGAAGTCCTAACGTTTACTTTAGGACCCCATTCGTGGACGATGATGACGCTGACGGGTCCGGGCCATCCGGCGGGAACAGCACCGAAATGGGTTACCACTCGGCTTCAGAAACGAGACCTGTATATGGAACATACGGAACGCCATATGGGGCAGCTGGAAGTGGGTATGGCTATGGACCCGACCCCTTCTACAGCAATCCACCAGCCGGCAAGAGCTTCAACGCTTCACCACCTGGCTCGATGGATCACCACGGACCAGCAGCCGCGAGTACGCAAGGTTTATTGGGTCCCGCTCTGAATTCCTATGGTCCTACCGGCGCTCCCAATCTCCCTCCAACCACCCCACTCCTCGCAATAGGCAATCAAGGAAACGCTGCACCCGCTGCTGCTCCTGCATCCCCGCCGAGCGTCTACAGCAACACCAATGCTCCCAAAGGATACGAATACGACTATTCAAATTTCGTTCCCCCATCGGCTGTGGACAACGCGGCGGGCCGAACGCTTTCACCATCTCCCACCTCGCCAACTTTCAGCAAACGCAGTAGTCTGCCTCCGCCACCTCCAGGCGCCGCGGTTCCAAACTATACCGCTCTCGCCGCAGCAGCCGGTCTCGTTTCTGATTCTAGTGGGCCTCTGACAACGAACATTCCGCCGTCAGCATACCAAGGTGCCGCCTCCAATAAAGCTCGCCGAAGTTCCAATACCCCGTCGTTTGCCAGTTCAGCCTCGCGCTACAGCGTTGAGACACCGGCTGTCGACTCGGTTGCTAGTCGATCACAGCTCCCAGGTTTGCCCACATACTCTGTTGCAAATGCTTCCAAAAGCCAGTCCGCCCACAGTTTCAACGCGACTTCCAGTAACCACAGTCATGGAGGACCTTTGACACCCGGTGCTGACGCGCTCCTTGTTGGTGATCGGGGCGGGTTAATCCGTAGTCCCTCGGGCGGAAGCGATTGGCGAGCTGGTCGACCGAAAACCCCTCTGGTCGATCATCGTTTGGATCCTGACACCATCCTTGCCGCCAAGGGTCGTAGTCCCGGAAACGCGAACAGGCTGAGTGACTATAGCACGCCAAGTGAGGAGAGCTTGGGCAGTTTGCAAGACCATGAGGATTATTCACGGAGAGTGCTCCAGGTTCGTCTTTCACCATCGCCGTCGGTGCTGGAGTTTTGTGGTGACCTCGCTCCATTTATCCAGGTGACTAACCCATCCTGAGAGCCTGTCCCATGGTATTTCTGCTGCTCTCTCATCGTACCCTCGACTCCCCTGTATCTTGTAGTTTGTCATGGACTCGATCGATCTTCACGTTATTCTTCTCTACTACATACACTATCTTCCGTTCCGATTTCGGACAATTTTCTCACTAGTTGAACGATCGGACGCTTCTTTTATCGGCAAATGGACTCCCTTTGTCAGAGTTTGCTTCGGGGCCCCGCGCTCTTGCGTCACCAAATCTCGCATCGATCCGCTTTTCTCAGAGTGAACGAAATGACCTGACCAGCTTCTCCCACCTTCAATCCTCCCTTGAATTCGACAGCGACATCGAAATGGCATCCTCTGGAAATCCGACAAGCAGCCCTCTGTTGTCATCAGGACCGATTCCGAAAGCCATCCTATACTATCACCCGAAAGATCCCTGGAGCTCGGCAGGTGAGCCGCCAATACTCTATCGATGTCTCACAATTGACGATTCAATCTCTCAGTTCTGCTTGCGTTGTAGGTGTCTTCGTGCTTCTAACCCCTTATGTGAGATATTAAGCTCCGCGATTTCAGGGAAGAAAAGGGTTATGGCCACGACGAGCTGGACCGAAAGGAGGTTGATATTACCGCAGGGGATAATTATGACTTGGCTTACTTGCGAATCAACAACAGTGTCGGCGAGTCATAATCATGCCATACGAGCAGCCTTTTGGAAACGCTGAACTTGACTTTTCTATCGTCGAAAGTGGGAACGGGTGTTCCTACCTTGGTAGTTCCCCTGGACAGATACCTTGGACCCGAAATCGAGAGCAAGTACAAGGCACTTTCAGATGTATCGGTGAGCTTGCGTTTCACCATTTTTAAGGAAAATTGTCCTGACTCTGGCACACTAGAAAATCCTCGAATTCCTTGATAAATCAAGACCATCCGTTTCAAAGTCAGGCATCGCTTCCCACTCTCCCGCGCCCGGTGAGCACCTCGGCTCGCCTTGCTTACTCCTTTGATTAATTAATTATCGTTTCAGCTCTCGCTCCGGCCACGATTGATGCTCAAATAAAGTCGAACAGCATAATTTCGCTCGTCCATTCGACGCCACTGGACCTCGAGGTCCTGTTCCTGGCTGGAAAGACTCCTGACGAGGTTGCTGAAATGGCCAAAGGAGAGCAGGGGACATGGCTGAAGCGGCGAGCGGAGAAGTTGGCGGCTGCTTTGGACCATGATCCTACAGCTGCGTCGCCAGATCCGAACAATCCTGCACCCGTCCTGACGGCCAAGTCAAGGGCCCTCCTCGAGCCGCGACTGGCTCTCTACAAGGCCATCATTGCCACTTACGACTCTCCTACCTCTGGAGATTCCTCAGTCCAAGAATTTTTCAGCAAGAGCAAGATAGCTTGGGAGGTGGACGTCAAAACGGGACTCGAGTCGATCGAGTCAACCATCAAGCAGTCCCACGTGGCATCTGGGGAGGAAGGTCTCAATGCTACTAATCCAGCAGGGATGGCTAGTCAAGGCTCTACGATAGGACACACCGTTACTGTCCCTGCCGCCAACGCAGCAGCGGCCGAGGCGGAAAGCCATAACCGAGAGGCGGGACACCCGGGCGGCCTGCTCCTCGGCGAGCAACTCAGTCTCGCCGACCTCCACCTATTCGTCTGGCTTGCCCGCGCCGTCTATCTTTCTCGGGGCGACCTATCGCCTGCCGGGATTGACAAGCTAGGTGAAAGAGCCGGAATCGCCATCCCATCACGCGTTAAAGCGTTCTGGGAAGCCATGGTGCAGAGGGAGTCGGTAAAGAAGGTGTATCATGATGGAGCACACTAGTTGATAAATAGAATGTGAAATTCCATGTGCCTAGCTGAACGGCGTTGAAACGAATAGATTGCTAGAGAGCTCTGTCCCAAATCGTGTGCTACTCTCATGTGGATTTCCGGAATCCCCAGTGGCCGATGCCTGCATGCAGAACCGAGTGAACCGAGGGAAGTCGCCTACAGCTTTGCACTAGACGGGGGTTACAGTGATACTTGATTCAGATAACGATGTGGTCAAGGAGTTACATGCACATAGTACGGACGAAAGGGCAACCTATGGGTCTATTGAGTGGTCCTATATGAAGGTGCCAAGGACAGCCCCCTTTGCACGCCAGGTGGACCAAATGTCGAGGAAGCCCGCACGGGCTCGAGTGGAGGGGAGGACTGGGGAGAGCCCGAACTGAACTGCGAGAGGCTCTGCTGCGACACGTGGTGAGGATAAAAGCTCTGCCTCATCGGATCTGCGTCCATGAGAGGCGGAACGTCGTGATTCGAGGATGGCGCGGATTGAGGTATGGTCGGATTGGAGGGGCTCTGGGCGGAGGGACTAGAGAGAATGCTTATGAGACGTGACGATATGTGGCCTTGAATCGAACTCGAAACTCACGGATAGAATCGATAAGATGGTTGCTGCTGTTGAAGGGGAGCCGTCGAGCCTGGGGTGTTGGGAGACATGTGCCCAGATGGCACTGCATGGTACGTTCCACCTGGAGCCCACGACCTCATATCGTTTTGGTATTGCTGGGTTGTTGGCCTCTGCTCTCTAAAGCACGAGAACCAGATACCAAGCGCGATTACGATTAGGAGGACGACGCCTCCGACAACCCCGCCGGCGATTGCGCCTACCGGGGTAGATGTCTCGGAGGTTTTTCCTTCTGGTGTTGGGGTTGGGGTTACATGGATGATTACTGTTGTTGGCCGCGACGTCGATGTCGGAGATGGACTGGTTGAACCAGGGGTGATGGAAGCAGAGGGTCCGACTAGACCGACAGGGTGAATTAGATATAGACGTGAATAGTTTGAAAGGGGATCCTACCAGCGTAAGCCGAGGCTATGGTCGGTGACCAGAAGCCGACGGTTGTAGGATCGATGTTGGCCCAGGTTGGAACTTGGGTGCCAGCGGGGATGGGATATGGAAAGGCGTTACCGATGTAACTCTGTGGACAGTTCTGGATCCAGTATTGCCATTGATTGATGGAGCCACCTTGGCAGGCTGCACAAGCTTCAATGATGTTGTAAAAGACGGTGTTGCACTCGCAGGGAGTTGCTAGTTGTCCAGCCGGGGCACCATAGGAAGGAACGCCATCGAGAGAGAGGACCATCCATGAGCCATTATTGCACACTCCTGCAAGATAGCTTTCGTTTCGTGGAATTAAAACCTCAAGAAAACGCTCGGCAAGTCGATTTGAGGACTCACGCAGCGACAAGGCAGGGAGACTGTCCGCTTGCGTTGTTCATCCAGGCAAATTGCACGCCACAGGTGGCGTTTGTGAGCTAGACGCCCGGGGGGGGGGGAACGCTCCTGTTAATGGGCTATCGTGCAGCATGTGTGCCTGGACCTCACCGCCTGGGCGGCTGTAGTTGCCACCAGAAGAGGCAGGAACACGAGTGCTTTCCAATTCCAGGATTGAAATGGCATGGGCGCTTCGGGCAAGGCCTGCTGAAGAGACCGAAGGGGGTGGTGGAAGGGAGGAAAGAAGAAAGAGATTCGGGGGAGGCAGAGAGATCTTTTAAATGAGATGGATGTACGGCAATCGATCTTTCGGACGCCGGCATGTAGATCAAGCTTGGCGTGTAAGAGGAGGAAATCTGAGAATGAGATAAGAATGCCTCAGATGATTAGATGTAAAAAATGCGACAGCATTGCAAGTAGACGCAAGAGACTAGCCAACCACCAACACCAAGGAAGAAAAAGGATGGGAACTGCGTTGAATAGATGCTACTACTATGCCATAGGAAATCGCCTTTGTGGTGCTTGAGGGGAGAGGGGGGGTGAGGATTAGGCTGTGTTTTGGACTGGGAAATCACTTCTCAGGGGAGGTCTCTTGGCAGTGCAGATCACGAGTCGACACAGGTCTACCAAGTCGAGTTCATTTTTAGACAGAAGCGGGCATCTCTTAAAAGTAAATATCTCGCACAGAGAGCGCTATATATATATATACTTCAAGCTATATTATACTTCAAGCGATCGTATGTACATGACCCTAGGTTATTCCTTTTGTTAGTTGGATGGGTGTTGACGACGAGTGCGCGTCCCAGCTGTCAAATCCCAGCCTACGTTGAGAGTCAGGCACAAGATGGGTTAATGCCGAGAGTGGTGCTAAACTTGGAGGGTGGCGTTGCTTTCGTTAGATTACGTGAGATAAGCTTGGCAGGGCAGTGCACAGCCGGCATGCCGACACACAGCTGCCCAGTGTTGGGCACAAAGAGGGCCTGAAGAGTGACGCACGTGTATTTTTAGATAGTAAAATCGTTACTTGCCTTTTGCAGGTCATGTTGGAGTGGAGAGAGATTGAGCGGGCTGTTGAGGCCGTCGGAGAAACGGAAGCAACGGCGTACGTAATCATAAGCGTCTATGTCGCGTTGCCCGCAATTCCCCTTGCACCCACTTCTCCCCTTTCTCGCTTTTGCTCATGGACGGCGACGACGAAGAATGATGTAGTACTTGCAGTAGTAGTCCTTGGAATAGCAGTAAGAGAAGGGGGGTATTAATAGTGATTGATTATGTTTGTGGTGGCTGTGCCCATCGGAAGAGTTAAATTCAGGGTCCCATCAAACGACGCCCCCTTGTTCATAAGCCTTCCCGCTTCCTCTTCTCGGTCGCGTTCCTTCCCCCCCCCCCTCACTCACTCTCTCTCTCTCTGCCAACGCTCCCTTCTCCCCCTCGTGCCATCGTCATCGCCCGTTAACACAATGGCAAGGGTATCCACGATTGCTACGTTATCCGCCGCTTTATTAGCAGGTCTTGTACATGCTCAGGTAATCTTAATCCCATCTCATCACTTTCTTTTTTGGGCCCTTGCCACGACACCACGAGTTTGCCACAAGCCCAAAAGCTTACGCCCAACTTCACATCTCTAGAGAACCAATACGACATGTCAAGCCACTTACTCCTGGCTGAAAAACGCTCAAGGTCAAGATCCATGTCTCCTCGCATCGTGAGTCCACCCACTTCTGGAGCACTCCGGGAAAAAAAAACCGCGCTTTCCGCAGTCCTCCGGAAAAACTGATACCCATCCCCCCCCCCCCTTAGTTACCTCTCCATGCCGTGCGCTGGATCTCAAGGAACTTGGGACTCTCAACCCCTTGATTCAACCCAATACTATCTCTCGCCAACAGCAGCAAATGCCGACCCCTGCATGTGCAACGCCGTCTTTTACTCCGTCGTCTCTGCCTGCGCTTACTGCCAGGGCGCCGTTGTCTCCACCTGGTTCCAATGGATCCCCAACTGCGGCACTTTCCAGTCAAACACTTACCCAGTCAGCGTAGTCGCCGGCTCAAGCCTCCCCGGTTGGGCAACTCTCCCAATCCCAGCTAGTGGCACCTGGGACGCCACCGCGGCTTACAACTATGCCCGTACGTCTCCGTCTATACCCTCTACGTGCGCGCCACTCACCTTAACAATCCCTTGCGTCTCTAGTCTCAGCCAGTGCTTCGATCACCCTCGGTGGCTCAGTCACTGCTGGCGCGTCCACGGCTGCCTCCGGCACTATCGCCCTCCCTTCTCTTTCAAAATCTTCCGACAGCCCCGCCGCAACCCAGTCATCAAAGTCGAGCAATGGCGGCGTCATTGGAGCCGCCGTCGGTGGCACCATCGGTGGACTAGGCTTGCTAGCCGGACTTGGCTTCTTGATCTGGTGGTTCTGCATCAGAAAACCCTCTGGAGAGCAGTCCATCAAGCATAGTCCTGGCGGATTCGATGATGAAGGAAAGATCCACAGCCCTCCAATCCAGGTCCAACCTTGGAAGTGAGTCGTTCGTCCCTTTTTATGATAGTTTCTTTAGACGTTTTTCAACGTCCTTGCCTTTTCCCCCCAACCATTCTACTTCTCATCTTAGCTCGACGCTGACGAATACGGGATACAATTACGCTTCCCTCCCCCAACATAGTCCCGATGCTCCCGGCTCTCAACCAGGCACGGTCCCTTATTACGGTGTCTCTTCCACTCCTGCTCCTGGACCAATGTCACCTCCCCCTCTCTCGAATATCTCCTACGCGTCCCCTCAAACATACCCCACTCAACCATCCCAATACTCCGGTCCCGGCTCCGAAGTTGGTGGTCCCACCGTTTACTCGGAATCCAATTCGGGATATGGCGGTGTTCCTACCACTGTCACTTATGGCGTTGCTAATCCTGGTCCCGCCCAGCAATACCCAGTCGGAGATCCCAACCAATACTCCCCTAATGCGACCTCTTACAACCCCAGCAGTGGGTACAGCAACCCCGCGGCAGCCTACCAACAACAACCTGCCGCCCCCAACCCGTTGTTGGAAGGATTCGACGGTGGAATGCACGCTCCTCCGCCGAGGTACGAGACGCCCGCCCCTGGGTCGAGCATGATGGGTCCAGGTGCCACTGGCGCAACTGGATGGCCCAACGAGAAGCGATAAATCCCTCGCAGCAAGGAAGAGCTCTTTATTATGTGTGGTTTCCCGTGTACCATAGGGAATGGTTTCGATCACGTTTTCCATCGCGCCGTTCTCTTGACCCGTCGTTCCTTTGTGTCATAGCCCTTTTCCGACTTTTCTCCCTCTTCTATATACTATCTGACCTTGTTTCGCTTTTTTTTTATCCCCTGCAGTCGGGTTTCGCTTGATCCCTCAGTTCGGTCTCGAATCGCCACTGAGACTCCGAGCCCGCCTCAGGGCACGAGTGGTCCCGATTTAACTTTGGCTTGGTGTATTATTGGTAGTTATAACAGGAACGTCCAAAACAACGGTGATCGCGCCCCTTTCCCGAGACCAGATACGTCTTTGCAGCAGCATATCTCTCCATGTCAATTCGTTGCAAACGTCAAGGACTACGATAGCGGACACGTGCCCGCACTGCCTTGTCCGATCTCGGGGCGCTTCCTGTGCGAGCTAATAAGAGACTTCCCCCCCCTTCTTCGTCTCCCCTCGCTACCTGGTGCGTTCGACATTGCCTTGGGGCAACCAAGTTCAGCACTCACAGCCAACAGAAACCCAACCACTCGTTCACTCTTAACCTCGTGGTCCCTCGTATGCAGACGCCTTTCGTCTGCAGATACTGGGTCCTCCTCACAGTCCTCGGCCTCCTCATTCTAAACTCTCTCCTCGCACTGGCCGAGCCATATGCTGTTTGTTAACTTCCCTCTCCACTGTACATGGAGGTTCAGGGCCCAATCTCACCCGCGCTTTACAGGCTACTACAGCAATATGCTCCCCCGAGTACGGGTGGATGAACAACTCGGCAGGATACTCTCCCTGTCTTCTCTATGCGTACGCCGTTTATGTTACGTCATTCCTAGTGCACTCGACTCTGATAGAATTTGCAGACGACTGGCTGCTGGCTGCACTCCATCCGGCTCATTCCTACTCATGCCCCTTCCTCCACCATCAAAGAGCACAAATTTCGAAAAATCCTACCCTCCGCCACAGAATTCCAAAGCAGCAACGGCATGCGTATGCAACGCGGTCGCCTATTCACTCATCCAAGCATGCGCTGTATGTCAAGGCGGCACACCCATGTGGTGGTCCGCTCCACCCCCTTTGGAGAATCCCACAAATTCCACAACTTGGTGGACGAGACGCTGTCCACCGCTTTACACAACAGATTTCTTTCCATTCCGGTTGCCCAACGGAACAGAGGTGCCTGATTGGGCAACAGAGGTTGGGGTAACCGTCAGCAGTGGGGTCTGGGACCCAACCGCCGCTCAACAAGTCGCCAGTAAGTAGTCGACCCAATCAAGTTCGTCGGACGTTAATCGTTCAGAGACGTTTAGCATTCATCCCCGTCAAATCATCGACGCCAACCCCAGTTCCGTCGCACCATCCAAGCCCAGGAGTAATAGCTGGAAGCGTCATCGGTGCTCTAATCTTTGCCGCCGTCTTGATTGGATTGGTGCTTGTAAACCGACGATATCGCCGTATGCCTCCATCAGGTCGTTACGCTGCATCAACCACAAGCGTATTCCCGACTCTCAGTGGCATCTACCCAGCCAGCTGGGGCCGCACTGCAAAGCAGGAATCAACGCCGTTCAACTTTACCATGACTTATTCTCCGGTAAACACGACCACGGATCGTGACTCGGCCGTTCTGGTTCCAAATCCGAATCGCCTCAGTCGCGGAAGCTCGGATGCCGGGCCACCTCAAATCACCATCCGATATGAATGGGAGCCCCCATTGCCTCCTGACCCCACGCCTCCGCCTCCGAATCCACGAGAAGGTTATCTCGTGGACCATGACTGGGGGAAGAGTTTGGCCTTTTGGGCAAGGTGTGCATGTTGCGCACCCGCCTTTATGCCCTGAACTGACTCTCCAACTTGCGTGATTTAGTCTGGGGGTATGGACTCCATCCCAAAGGCCAGGAGATGCAGGCCCTTCTACAGCAGAAACAAACAATCATTTACTTGGACGGACACCTTACTAGCGCTCGGCTGTCTTATTATCGTTGTCTCTCTAAGTTATGCCTTGTTGTATAGATATCATGCGCGCTTGGGTACTACTACAACAAGCTGCCAAAAGGATGTAAAGCGTCCGTAGCGATCATAGAGCGCCAGGCGATAGCAAAGTCCAGCGATTCTAGCAACGTAAACTCCACCGATGATGAGACACCACCTAGCCACCCCTCGACCCTCTCCAGCTCTGCAGTGATTGCGCGAACCTATCGTGTTAAAACTTGTCAATGCTTGAATGCACTCAATGCTTCCCACTACTTACTGCGAGTTTCTCCAATCATAGCTCCCTGGCCGTAGGAATCCGGTTCTCCTCCTGCCAGGTGTCGCTGTGCCATTCACCGGTGGTAGCGGTGGCACTCCACTGTAGCTATGGCCCTGTACCAAAGTCATCGGTCTTCCTATAGGTTTTCCGTTCACGGTTGTTGTTGGACCGGCATATCCAGGTGCATAGGTTATTCTCTGGCCATCGGCATCCACGGAGTAGAGCGACAGTTCGCGTTGTCGACGAGCTCCGCGATGGGCGCACCACCAAAGCCAAAGAAGCACGAGAAGGACAGTCCCCCCAATGACGCCTACAACCACACCAACGATAAGCTTGATATTTGGTCCGGAATGAGTAGTCTGTGTTGATGGATCGAGGGATGTGGAGCCAGAGACTGTGGAGGAACAAAATTGAGTTTTGAAATGGATGACTGGACATCCCGTGGTACTCACGTGCGTACTGCTCTGCTGCCGTCTCATTCCATCCGGAGCCGTCCCCGCTGGCAGTTACATCCAAGTACGCCCATCCTGGTATCTGGGTCCCGCTGGGTATGGCGTATGGGTAGGTTTTTCCAATGTAGGTTGAAGGGCAGCCACTACTCCATGCACCCCACGACAATATGGAGCAAGCCTGGCAGGTCGAGCATGCTTGCAAGAGGGAGTATAGAACGGTACTGCATTGGCACTGGTTAATTAGTTGACCAGCTGGAGGGTTGTACGTTGCTCGTGGATCGCCGCTTAAAGGATCGACTGTCCAGTTGGCGGTTGGAGAGCAAGTGGCAGAGAGGTAGCTGGGGGGCAAGGCGTAAGCCGTCTTAGCCACAAAAAATAGACGCCGCCGTGTGGAACTTACGCATAAACGACGCAAGGATCTTGTCCCAGGCCGTTGTTCATCCAATCGTTTCCTGCCTTGCATGTTACGTGGCTAACCTACACGAGGACGGCATTCTGTGAATGGATGGGATCGTGTTCTTTTGACGCTTTGCACTGACTGCGGCGCCGAGGACAGTTGGAAGTGGCATCCAACTCCACCACAGGACGGTTACACAAACGGTCCATAGCGACAAGCGTACTGAGTGGTGCATCGATAGAAGTCCCCTAAAAAGGGCATAGCTCGTTACCAACTTCGAAGCCAGTAAAGAAAGGTTCTTACAAAGGGATGAAGGAAAAGAGGTTTTGGTGAAAGTAAACAGTGTTCGTTCCGGTGTTGGTTGCTAAACGAAAGACGATTTTTGATGACCTTGATGTGTTTTCCCCGTCAGGTTCGTTGCGTAATCGTGAAGGTCGTTGAAGTGGAATGGGGATGGTGGATCGGGATGAGAGGTGAGGGGCCTCGTGGGTGAAAGTTGAGTTGAAAGCAAAGTGTCAGAGATGGCCGAAATTGGTGTGATCCCGGGGAGTGGCTTTATTCCACCGTGAGACGCCGAAAATTCCCAAGATACTCCCACCAACAACAACCCTCATAAACATCAAATCTAGTGTGCATTTGATTCAGAAGGAGATCTCTTGGTTCTATGATCAGTCAGTCTAGCAGGCAGCTACCTGGCAAGCCCGTTATTACGGAAATTCGAGAATGACGTCACGTGAGCCAGGAACGGGACTTTTCTTGGATCGGCAGCCTTCCCAAGCTATTCACGGCAACCATCAGAGGGAGGCAAGCGCCAGGAAGCCTTGAGGGTCAAGTATCATGACTCCAATTAGTAGCTCCATTTCATGCCGCTAACCGTGAACTATGGGGCTTTGCATGCTTGGGCACTCTCCGGTCCGTCGCGTGTTCTTCAGCTACACCAAACACAAAGGCACGGAAGCGCCCGCCATCTCCAGCCACATCCGCTATCCGTAATATATGCCAGCAAGGTCTTACCTTCTCCGCCTCCAGTCAGTGCCCCGGTTTCCTGCAGACAGTATGGTCTCCGCAATTAGGTACATGACGCCACAGCACTTTTACTTGATCCCGCCCGAACACGGCCGGCACTCCCGAGCCTTGTGTTGCCACCAGGAACCACGCATGTCGCTTACTCGTCGTCTCGTGTGGAATCTAGAAGTCTATTAAAAGAATCTGTACCTAATGCCTACCGTTATCGAGCTTTTCCGTCAAGTCCGGACTCGAACAGGCATAGGATGGGAGATACACTATGCCCCTGCTGTCAAACTCTCTTCACGAGCTCCTCGAACTGCTTGACCATCCTGGAAACCGTGATCGCGTTTGTCGGAATGACTGGCGCCTGCCATGGTAAAAGGCCTGAGCATGAAACACTGGGATGAATCAACGCCTCCCCCCCCCCAGCAACCGCCAGTAGAGCAGCGGTTGCGTGTAGGCATCTCCCAGAGATGTCATTAGTGCTGTTCTTTGCTACAGCCACATCTGTCATCACTTGACTCGTGTGGGAAGGCTGTATAATGGCCTAAATGGTAGATACAGGTCTTCTGGAGGATAATGCAAGCCCCGGAGGGAAGCGGACAACATGTCTCAGGACTGAGCTCCTACGTACTTGGACAAGATGATTCCTATAGAAGGGTGATATTGATGCAAGTCTTGGCCATTCGGAATATTACTCAGCTTCTTGCAAAAGGGCAGGTGGAGGTCTTCACACGAAGCGCTGCGTGGCACCACTAGAGAAGTGAATACCTCCACCGGATGGGCTCTGATAAATACAGACCTCGAACTATGGTCGAACGGTCATACTAGCAGCGGTATTGCTCCATACTCATGGCTTCAGTTCAGTCGTCCGTCTTCATTCTCGGCGCTACCGGTTACGTTGGCGGTTCGGTTCTCGTCCGCTTTCAACAAGAGTATCCCAACTTCAAGTGGTCAGCTCTTGTGAGAAACCCAAAAGATGTCTCTGCCATCGAAGCGCTCGGAGTCAAAGCAATCCAAGGGACTCAGTCGGACCTTGACCTCATCGAGCGCACAGCTGCAGAACATGATGTCGTCCTCGCTATTGCTGATGCGGACGGCTTGCCGTTGACTCAAGCGGTCCTGACAGGACTCGAATCACGGGCTAAAAGCGGCAGGGCGCCAAGGAAACCTATTTTACTGCACACGAGGTGAGGGCGTGCTCCCACGTCCACTTTTGTTTGGCTTGTCTAATACAATTCGGTTCTTTTGTAAAGTGGCAGTGGTGTCGTTACTGAAACTCCTTGGGATGGAGCATATCATCCTGGTACATCTGACAAGGTTTGGGATGTGAGTTCCCTTTTGATTATTACAGTTTGTTGTAAGTATCTTGACGCGAAGAACTCGATAGGACAGCAAGGTCGAGGACACGAAGTCTATAGCGCCAGAGCAGATGCACCGGAACGTCGACCTTGCGTAAGCACCACCGTGCCTCAAATACGTCTATGGTATCTCATGAATGTTGGATGTCTCAGCATTTTCGAAGCCGGCGAGCGGGGCCTCATTGACGCTTATATTATTGCCCCTCCAACTATATACGGGAAAGGGCACGGACCTGTACGGCACCGTACGCAATCCAGTGCTCATCCATAAGGGTATTCGAATGCTTATTTTATTGCGTTACTCACAGTCTCGGTTCAGGTCAACGGGCTAATTCGCACTGCAGTTAAGTATAAACAAGTGCTTCAAGTTGGACCTGGCACAAATATATGGAGCAATGTCCATATAGACGATTTGGTGGATCTCTATGTACTCGTATTCAACCTCGCTCTATCTTCGTCTCAGTCCCAGGAGAAGGTCGACCCATACGAGCGGTGGTTTTGGGGGAGTTCCACAAGGACCCACGTGTGGGGGGACATTGCAAAGGCTCTTGCCAAGATTCTCTATGCCCGAGGCGTTGTGACGACAGAAGTCGTTAGAAGTGTGTCATTGGAAGAAGACGGGTTCGGTCAGGAGTTTGGTTTGGTGGTAACCTCTCATAACTCACTGGTTGTGTCGAACCGCGGGTTTGCGCTGGGATGGAGGCCGCACGGACCTACATTGGAGGAAACGTTAGAGGGTGAAGTAGAGTGGACTCTAGCTCAGTAGTTGAAGGAGCCTGCGGCTTAGTGAACCTTCCAGTATCTTGAAGAGTAATTGTAAAGACCGTGTTTATAAATCAGAATACGCTCACAGGCCAGGCGCGATGTATGCACTGAGCTGCAAGCACCCAATGCAGTATCGAAATCTCGAACAGCGAGACCTTGTTGATTTCTTTTCGTGTGCTGCTTGTAATAGATAAGGGGAGTGAGGAGAGTCAGGTATGTCGTGCAACCTATGTTTTGGGGGTGGACAGGGCACCGCACGGCGTCAACAGAACCAAACACTGTCGATTTCTAAAACTTTGGAATCTGCCACCATCGAAAAACCCGTCCACCCAAATCCTTTCAACCTCTAATCTCCCTGTCGCGTCATCTCCAATACCATGTCTTTCCTCGGTCTCGGCGCAAGTCCTGCTTCTCCATCTGGCCCTGTGAACCAGCAGGCCATGCAAATGGCACTTGCAGAGTTGGACTTGATCACCGACGTCTTCAACAAGGTCGTCAGGTGCGCCATTCCACGACAAGACCACATTCCTGTGCGATGATACTAACCTACGCTGTAGCTCATGTCACGCAAAATGTATCAACCTGCGATACGCCGAACCTGACCTGAACAAGGGCGAGAGCGTCTGCATCGACCGATGCGTGGCCAAATTCTTCGACGTCAACAAGAAAGTTGGAGAGCGGTTACAACAGGCAGGAGCTGCTTCACAAGCTGCTGGTGGCGTTGGGTCGTTTGGAATGTGATAGGATTACACTGTATCCTGCGGGACACTCGGCGTTGTCCGTCACGTACATGTTTGTCACGCTTTGCTTTCTTCTGCAACGTTGTGCTTCCTTTTCTTTCCGACTCTCAACCACATCGTCTTACCATCCACCTTTTTAATCTGCCATGGGCAACGTATGTAGTAGCTTTTCTTGACACCAACCTCGATCTATAAAGCTATCTTTTCGTAACTCCAGGGAGCTAAAGCCCAACAGAAACGTGAGCGCAATGCTGACAAGAATGCGAAGAAAGGCAGTTCGAGTCAGTCAAAGACCAACGAAGCTGCGAAGAACATCCTGTGCGAAATTTGCCGTCAAACTTTCGTGCGTCCTTTGCGTTTGCAGATTCCTCCAGACCTATATGATCTGATCTCTCGTCCGTCACTCCCGACCTAATAGCTCGTGACGACACGCTTGCCCCAACTCCAGCAGCATGTCGACAATAAACACAGCGGGAAGACGGTTAAAGACTGCTTCCCTAAATACGAGGAGGGTGCCAAAGCTTGAGACGGCTATTTCGGCAACTGTCTGGAGGATCTGGTGTAGAGTTTGGTTCTGCGATTCCAAACACTAGTACAGACGTTTTTGCCCAACTCTGTTTGTAACTTTGTCTCTAGCTGGAGGCTAAATGTGATGTGTTATCGCCGCTCAGACGCCCCGACATGAAAGTCGAACCGAGCCCTGTGTCGTTGCCTCGTAGATATGGCACTAAGGAGGGTATCAAATAAGACAGTCGCTGAAGCCGGTTAGGTACAAATGCCTTCCAATATTTCCATAAATAACAATTATCAGTTCAGTCGAACGTTCATCCCTCCATATTTTATTCAAACGAGTCCCGTCCTGGGTTGCCACTTAGAGGTTGTCCCAACAACTCCGACTTTGCCGATTCCGCCCTCCACTACGGCATCAACTGCCATGCTAACATCGACTTTGACCGCTCCCGGCTCAAATGCCCAAATAGCCACCGCCACAACGCTGATTCAATGACGTTACTTAGTCGATGTTGGCGCTGTCATCGTAGTCAAACTTACTTGGTACCATCATAATCCAGGATTCCTTCGTGCACCGGGAACTTGAACTGTGGTCCCATATCCCCAACTACTCGACCCATTGTCCAACCATTGACCCACAAAGTGGCCCTCCAGTGTGGGTTAGATCCGATGTCTTTGAAGTTGAAGGATAGAGCAGCATCCAGGCTCGAATCGATGTCGAGTTTGAACTCTTTTCGGAAGAACCCGACACCAGGGGAAGTGGTAGGAGGGCCTTGCGAGGGGGAGCGGGTGACCCAAGCGTTGGTGACACTCGTTGGAAGAGCAGGTAGATGGTAACCGGCTCGCTCCGCATAGAACCCTCCTTCGTTCAGAACGCCGCGAGTCTTGTCGGGATAACTGAGAAAGGATGGGTCAAACCTAGCAATTCCTGTATCCTGATCGTACTCACTCGGTATATCCACCCAGCTTGCCTTGGACTTTCCACGAGTTGAATGTTGTATCAGCCCCCTGCAGCTTGTAGCCTCGGATTCCTCTGGGAGATTTGCTTGTCTCAGCATTCCCTGATGAAAAAAAAAAAAACTTAGTTCTATGACTGCTTCTGCTAAGGCGGTACGCACAATCGTTGGTCTCGTTCAGCCCCATATTGTCATGCAGGACAGTCAAGACATTTTCCTTTCCGACGAGGAGTGACCCGGCTGGGAACTCGAAAAATTCGTCCGTCTCTTCAATAGCAGGGTCAAGGACTGGCCAAGTGTACGCCGGATATGTGGACCTAGCAGGCATTAGCGTCAGATCATCACGATTCACGACGCCGAGTGACCTGCCCTTACTTTCCGTAGGTAGATTTTACAAACTTTCCGTTGAGCCAGACGCTTGCAGCGAAGGCTGCATTCCTAGGTTAGCTCTCGTGTTCCTTCAGGAAGAGGGAGTTCGCACCTTCGCCGCCGTTTATCGTCAAATTCACACCTTTCTCTGCGCCGGTTGCCTTGAAGTGACCCTTCCAGAATACTTGGCCTTCGCAGCTGCAGCAAGGTTGCGTATCAATAAACAGTGCCTATCCATTTCGTTTCAGATTGTTTCAGAAAACTCACAATCCGTAATCGCAGCCGTAGAGTATAGGGCCATTGGAATCTCCATAATAAGGCTTGAAAGGCGAGTTTGTTGTTTGTTTGTTAGCCGAGTTCCATCCTTGATCGCTATAATTCTGCTTGATCTCGGGTAAGCTGTCGAAGTATTTCCATCCGGACGAGAGGCTGGGAAGGTTGATACCAGGCTTTGAGGATGAATATTTGGCCGCCAGGATACCCTTGATTTTGGGGGATGGCGTGACCGCAAGCGCCTTGCCGTTCAGGGATACGGATGAAATGTTTGCAGGGGCAATGATGGTAATATCGGTAGAAGACGGCGTCTGGACATCACCCGTGATGGAAAGTTTGGAGCCTTGTAGATCGACATCGCGGACGAGTTGAGGACCCCATATCAGGACAGCACCCGTGGATCCGAAGGACCAGTACGAGCCGTAGTTGCCTGATCCGGCGATGGCCGGAGACCAGAATGTATCAGCAACTGACGTGGCGCTCACAATGATCAGACGGGAGTTGTCGTAGACGAAGGTGAGCCCGGAAGTAGATGGCTTGATTTTGAGAAGCGTAGCTCCCTGGACGCTCGCACCCAAGGATGCGACGTTGGAGTTGGTGGTGGTTGGCGTGCCACTGAATTTTATAGCTGCCTCGTACTGAATTCCGGGGTCACCGTACAAGTAAAGGACGTCCCGAGAACCGATTGAGCCGGCAAACAGGATCGAGGCGGTGCTGTACAGGGCTCTGCTCGAACCGTATAAGAAATCCGTTACGGTAATTTGAGATCGCCTTCCAGGGATCGTAATCCCGGACGAAGATGTTGGGAGCTGAAGGCTGCCTGAAGAGGTATTGACTCCAAGTTTGAAGGTGACGGTAGAGCTGTCGCAAAGAGCTTGGTTTCGATGCACTATAAGGCTTAAGGAAAGGAACGTACTTAGACGTGGAATCGGTGTGGCGAGCAATGTAGAAGCCTCCACCAGATGTGGGGTTCTTCAAGTAGGTGACATAGACCTCAGAGTTAGAGACTGGTACGATGGTAGAGTCTGTGCTGTTGCCAACAATATCTGTCGTGATAAACTCCTTGGCGCTACGTAGGAAAAGGCCTTGTCGCTTGACCTCTTGGTACTTCGCCGTGATCCATCGGTTCTCTGCAATAGCAGCACCGTAGTCATAGCTGGTCTAAAGAAACACCCCGCATGCTCAGATAGTGACGGAGGAATGGGGAAGAGGTTGGACGTACGTAGACCTTGTGGAAGGGGATGTGGCCCCATGACGTCCCTCCATAAGCCATATAATACGACACCATCTTGACGTTGTTGGCCCAAAGGTTGATATTGAACAAACTTTCATAATCTGAGCCAAACGTGACCCGACAACGCTCGTATCCCACAGATGTAGGACCCCAAGGCTCGATGGAGCCGGATTGAAACTCGGGGATGAGGAAGGGTTGGGAAGGGTTTGTCGCGGCGTGGTATTGATAGTAGTTGGTCGTGACGGAAGTAAGTGGAGCGCCAATTCGGCAGTCGAAGCCCTATTCCGTGTTAAAATGGGCAGGCGTTCGTTTGAGTGTTGGACAAGAACGAAAGAAAATCCATCTTACCCCAGGGTACGAATCAATCCCATAGATATCCACTTTGCCTTCCCCGCTAACAAAGTTTCCATTCATGCCGGGGTCATTATAGGTCGTCGGAATAACAACGCCTTTCTTTCTCAGCGCCTTCTCCAAGTCATCGAAATAGCCTGCCTTGCCCGGGTTGCCCCCTGACGAGTCGTACTGAACATATTCGTTGTCGATTTGGATGAGAATGATGGGTCCGCCGGCAGTTATTTGGTTTTTGGCGGTGATCTCAGCCATATATTCCCAGTAAGGAGTGTAAGCCTCGGTGTAACTGGAAGAATTGGTTCGAAGGTAGCCTAAGAGCAGACAGTGAGTGCAAAGCAAAGGGAAGAGGCGCGATGGTGGGTACCAGGTACTTCGGCTGTAACCCAATGAGGCATCCCTCCGGCACTGGTCTCTGCATTGATGTACGGTCCTAAACATCGGCCAAGAGTTCGGTGTAAGTCTCGTGGAGTCTTTCTAAGACTAGGAAGAAGGGACATGCCAGGTCTCAAGATTACCCACAAACCGACTTCTTTGGCTGCATCTAATAATGGTTGCAATGCTCGGACTCCATCGAAGTCAAGCACTCCTTTGGATGGATTGCTCATCCCCCTACAGAGAGTATGAGGCCGATGCGGAAACGCGACCGATTTCCAACCTACCAATGGAAATAGATGGAAACGGTATTGAGACCGGCAGCTTTGTATTTTTGAAGTACATCGGTCCATAGGTCCGGGACCTTCGGTGAGAGAAGCGTGAGCAAAGCCACAGACGACGGGAAGCGGATGTTCACTTACTGGAAGACGGAACGGGTGAAACTCGCCACCGTGAACGAAAATACGTTGGCCGTTCACGATGAGACTATACTTGTCCCATGACACAACTTTGCTGTAGCCGTTGTCGTCCCGTTTAGCTGGTCCGGAACTTGCTTGCTCGTTCGGTGATGACACGACCTGGGCCGCGGCGAGCTGGGAAACCAATACGAGCAGAGGTAAGAAACGCATCGCGAATCGGAAGGAGAAGAAGAAGTCGATGTCGAGTCCATGGTTATATGCTTTCTGAAGTTCTGTGAGAGCTTAGCGTATCCGTCGGGGGCTGGTGAGTCGTCGGGCAAATGCCACCTCAGATATTGAGAAGAATGCTGGAGATTATTTCACGGACAAGGCTTCTATGGCGTCGGTAGTTTGGAGCCGCACGCCAATGTATGTAGCATGAGGAAGAAAACAAGGGAGGACGTGGGTGCGACTGCAGAGGTCGTCGGTGGGAAGCGAAAGAAGGCAGCGGACCGGGACTGGAGATGCTTCTCTTGCCTTTCGTGGACGGGCCGACGGAGAGAAGATTCGGGGGAGAAACACATTCGGAAATCCCACCGGTAGCGACGTCGACTGGCTGCTGAACCTCGGAGCTGAAGAACGCAGTGTGAATATGGGGTGTTGGCAGGCGAAGGACAGCTGACGAGCACCATTTATCCCATGGGATACTACTGCCTTGCAGGGTTGGCGAGAATGATGAGTGTGTAAAAATTCTCTGGCATCGTATGAAATGTATTTGCAGTTTTGCTGGACGGGTCCTTGCTTGGGTCTTCACCACGAGCCCCCACACTCATTAGCTGCTAAACGGCGCTTTCTGGATTGCCCCGGACTGCCATCGGTTTTGGCATCGGCGCAGTCACGTCCCAAGTTGTGCACAGGCTGCTGAGGAGGGAACAGTGTTTCATTGCAATTGCTGTGTTGGGGTGAAAAAGGCGATGAGCTGCGTAAAGAAAAAGACGGAGACGTACGAAAGCCAACGCCTGTTTAGCCCCTGAAACCATCGTTGGCCTGCCTCTCCCATCACCCACTCGTCGCTTTCACCACCAGCACCCAACACCACACCCACACCTCAGCTTACTACAATGTCTTGGTTCAAGCGAAAAGACGCTCCCAAAATCCCCGAGCCACAATCGTCTCTCTCTCAACCCAACGTCCTCCGTAGGGGTGAACGAGACCCATCCCCCGGTCCCCCACCTTCGTATCGCACGTCCAACTCCGCTACGTATAACAGGAGCAGAGACGGAGATCCGTACGCTGCTGACCTTAAGAGCGATGGCTACAGCAACCAGCCAACAGGACCTTACCAGACCGGTCAAGATCGATACGCCCGCAGCGCGGGAGTGGGCGACCCTTACTCTCGCGCTGGTGCAGGAAACGCCGACGCTGACCGAAGCGAGCTTTTTGCTGGTTACAATCCAGAAAAATCCGCAGGTCGGAATCGCTTCGATGGTAGGCCCGGCGAAAGTGGCAGTGGTCGCTTCGGCGGCTGGCAGGACCGCACGCCTCAGAACCAAGAGGAGGAAGACGAGGATGTTGAGAGGATCAAAACCGACACCAAGCAATTGAAAAACGACTCGCTCCAATCAACTCGAAACGCTCTAAGGCTCGCGCGCGAGGCAGAAGAAACTGCCAGACTGACACTCAACAAGCTTGGTGACCAATCTGGTGAGTAGGCGCAACTGACACTCCAAGCGCGCTGTCCTGTTCTGACAAAGGCTCCCCCGACGCACCTCCTCCCAGAGAAACTCGCTTCTACTGAACGCCATCTTGACCAATCCAAGGCTAATACTGTCCGTGCCGAAGACCGCACGTCCGAAATCAAGCAGCTCAACCGGTCCATCTTCGTCCCTGTTATCACTTGGGACAAGGAAGGCAAGAGGCGCAAGCAAGAGATGCGCGACTCTGAACGACGCGCAGCTGAACAACAAGAGCGTGAGCTTGCCATGAAAGACGTGAGGGATTCTCAAAACCGCATAGGTCGTGCCGGTACGTATGGAGTCGAGGACGACGGCTGGGGAGGAGGGAGTGGAAGGATGAGATCCGCACAACAAATGGAGGAACGGAAGAGGTTTAGGTTCACAGATAACAAGGAGGAAGAGGATGAAGATGACCGTGTCGAGGACGAATTGGACGATAATCTTGACCAATTGGGCGGCGTTGCCAAGAGATTACATGCTCTGGCCATGGCCCAGGGAGATGAGCTGGATTCGCAAAACAGCAGGCTGGATAGGCTCAACAATAATGCTGAAAAACTGGATGTTCGTCTCGGACGGGCTACGAACAACGTAAGTCTACACAAGCTACTGCTCCGATCCGAATGGCTGACGCTGATGAATCTCCCTTGCCCATCAGCTTCGCCGGTTGTAGGAGTACATTAGCCCGCACGTTAGCTCCTTTGGCTCCTGCGTAGATACGGACCCAATACGAAAGATGTTGTATAGACCACCCGAGCAAACCCCTTGCGTGGTTGAGGCTTGTACCTGTCTCCTACGCCCACCTTCGCAATCAATGAGAATTAAGAATATAACATTACAGCGCGAAAAAAAAAACCATGAAGAATGCGCGCCATCTCCAGTATATTCCATCATTCCTTCGTGACCTATGGTGGTGTGGGCGTGTCATGGTCTTCTGCGAAGCTCCCAAGCCCAGTTTGCCACCCGTTGCCTTTAGCTATCATCTATCAAGTTTGAAATAGCTCTTTGTGGTTCTTGCCTGTTCATTGATTCAAGGTCTACTGAGCGTCCTTCATTATCCATGAAAGGCAACTGGGCGGGATTTGTGTTGGGTTGTTGTCGGTCGCGCTGCGGCAGCGATCCTCAGTCCACCCTGCAACCTCGCCTGAACACCAACCTTGATCTCTACCGCAATCACTCGAGAGACAATGAGCTCCAACGACGACCCAATGGCCATCGCTTCTTCTTTCTTGCTCCAGAGTCCTCCTGGAGAGATTAACGACGTACTAAGTGGTCAGTCCGGATTTCAAGCATCACCTCTAATGAGGCGTTCGCGCCCTCAGGCTTCTCCCAACCGGCCGCTGATCTCGATTCACATCTTTATTGCATTTTATTGCCGGACTACTCTCGCCTTAGATGTCAGGAACATCATTGCAGACGATGCTGAGCTGGAGAAGGGTATTGCCGCAGCACTAGAAGAATACAATTTGACCCAATTCACGACCGTCGAAGTCCCAGGCCAACAGCACCAGGTCATCATATGCGAGGACGGTCGAGTAGATGAAGGGAATGCTGGCACCCTCCCCCGCTTTCTGGATCCCCGCTCCAAGACGAGCTTTTCCTTCAATCATGCTGACCTTGTACGTCGTCAAAGAAACACGCGAAAAACACGCCCCCTGATCTTTTATCTCCCCTAGTCGGTGTCCGACCCACAGCCGGTCGAAGTCAACGAGGGGAGCGAGTCATTCCGGTTGGTTCTGACTGATGACTCCCCAAATTACTTCGTCTCATAGTCCCTTTTATAGGACTGCTTTGGAATCGCAAATCCTGACTTATCTGCACGATCATTATCATGACGGAGTCGCGTCGGTATTCGCCTTGTCTCCAAGCACATTCAGCATAGTCCTTGTTACGAACAAGTACAATCCTTCCAACTTTTGGTGAGTTCAAATAATACCTGCATTGTGCCTACCCTAAAGGTTTCCTCCGATAGGTCTGGTCGATGGCGGTCTCGCTATGTGATTGACTTGGCCAAGGGGCAGATATCTGGCAAGGTCTTTATCAACGTTCACTATTACGAGCAAGGGAATGTCAGTCAGGCTTCCACATCGTGCTCTGCGTCTACCAACGATCCTTTTTAGGTTCAACTCCAAACCACGCACACTCCGTCACTTTCGCTTCCTCCGCCACATCCTATCCCTGCCACATCTCAAACTGTGACAAAACTCTTGAAACTGATAGAGATCCAAGAGGGAGAATATCAGACTTCTTTAGCCAACGTCTACCACGAGATGGGTGAGAAGACCTTCAAGGGCCTCCGAAGAGCACTCCCTATGACAAGGTCAAAAATGGACTGGGACAAGGTAGGGAAACTCTGTCTTGTGAACCTTCCCTGCGGTAGCTTGCTCACTTACATCCTTCGCGCGTCTACATAGGTATTGGGATACAAGCTTGGCGCCGAACTCTCCGCTAGTAATACTGGTCGTTTCGGTGCTGCATCCTCGTGAATAAGTGTCCCCTTATATTTCGCATCCAATATTCTAGAATCGTATTTGGTATGACTATACCGTTGTGAAGCCGTTTGGGCTTTTGAAGTCCGCTGAAGAATGGCCGGAAGAAAGTTTAGGCACAGGTTAAATCCTATATTCGAATATCGCGAATTACACAGTTCCAATCGTATTCATGTACCAAACTTGTGCTTGTAGAATGGTGGAGGCAAACCATCAATCATCATCAAATCCAGGGTAGGTCTTTCCACCACCACAATCTCGTTCCCACCTAGGGAAGCTACCCCCAACATGTGGCGGTAGCCAGTAAAAACGGTCAAAGCGTCCCTCTCCATGTCCCACTCTTCTTTAGGAATCCATCCCGACCTCGGTTTTTTGTGCTTTCCTGCCATGGCCCTAGATCCATCCAATTTGATCTTGCAAATCCAATTCCAACCCCAGACCAGTAGTTGGTGTTTTGCAGAAGACGATGAAGCCTTGACAAATAGCAGACCCTCAAGCCCCGGTTTCAGACTCTTGAATTTTTCAGGGAGATGGGCAGTCGCACTCTTAGTCCATCCAGGGAAGGTACGGGACTCTACGTCGAATATTTGAATAGAATTATTGACTTGGGCGAGAACGAGAATTTGAGGTGAGTCAGGGTGGAATTTCATGTCACGGATTGCGTGTTCAAAGGAAGGAAGGGTGCAATGATGCTATGGAGAAGCACGCCTCGTCAGATCCACCGAGCCGCGTATCGCGAATACTCGCCACACTTTACCTGAAGGCTGTCCAAGTTGAAGATGTTGCAACGTCCATATTCGTCTGCCGTTGCGAGCCACTGTCCGTCAGGACTGACAGCCATAGCGGTCAACAAAGGGGCGTGACGTCTTGAGGCACCCTCATGGGGGGTTGACGAATATCCAGGCAAGTCTTTAACGACACGGCCGGCGCCAGCCGAAACGTGATCGGTAAACGTCCGTGAATGACGCACTTCGGTCGATGAGCTACGTGGAAGATCGAATATAACGACTGCAGAGGTTGGGGAGCAAGCCACGATGAGTCGCGTTGAGTCTGGCGTAAACAGCAGCTCTGAGGCTGCGGCAGAGGGAACAGTATTCGATACGCCACTCAGCGCGCCGATGAGCATGGTCGAGATGTTCTTTACACGAACTGGCCTAGATTCTCCCTAGTTTGTGATGTCAGCCACATTGGTAGAAACGACAAACATCCGTACAACAGCATCACCTACAATGTCGTTGATATAAAACAGTTTGAGTTCCATTGCGTCTGATACCGCTAACCACTTGCCATCGTCAGAGATTGCGCAGGCGACGACGTGAGTAGAGACGCCCATCTCCATATCGATGACATGATCGAACTCTTGGGCTCCCTTGGCGCCCGCTCCACCCGAATGAAGTCTCCAGATGGAGACCCCAGTGAGCCGTCGGCAGACCAGCAACCTGACCTCCTTCGCTACGCATAGTAACCCGTTTACTGGATACGGAATGCGTTCTTGAATGCTTTGTGAGAATGTACACGGTCGTGAGACTGCAAGATTTTGGTTGATTGCTAAAGGGTTGCGGATCTTCATGAGTGCGTTGCCTGTTCCTGTTCCGGCGGGTGTGCAAGGCGTGATAACGGGTACCATATCCTGACCTCCCGAGACGAGAAGCGAGGCCGTCCCAGGGTTCAAAGATAGACGATAGGAAGGAGGGAAAGGAGCGTAGGGAGGCCAAACAGCCAGAGCCCGAACGTCGTGAGCGTGCAACCGTCGACTAGTAGTTTTGACCCAATCCGCTCGCTGTCCGTATTCGGTTCGGGTGTGGACAAGAGCGCACTCAGTAACATTTTGATCGATACCCGAAGTGAGGACTGTGGTGCCATCCTAAAGGTCCGGTAATCATGAGCCAATGCACCAAAAAGAGTTTGTCAAAACGAGACATACGGAGCCAACGGCCAAACATAGGACATCCGCCTCATGTGTCTTAATACTGTTCAACTGAGTAGATGTCCGGGTATCCCAAAACTTGACGAGGCCCATCGAGTCTCCAGATACAACAGTGCCGTCACTGCAAGCGAAAAAGCAAGTCAGCCTGTGTCGTGAAAGAATGAACCGAGGCTACTAACGCCAATACTCCAATAGCCCATACGAGAGTTCGGGTACTACGTAGTCGATCTGTTTTTAAATTCGCAACTACTGTTCCCGATTTTATGCTCCACCGCTTGATGGCGGCGTCTGAACCGCCTGTGACAATCCACTGGTCGGTCCATTCGGCTTCATCGATATCTTCTTCGTCTGAGGACTCGGCGGCAGAGCCATTGCGATCTTTCGGTCCTTCATGGCGAGATGGACGAGGGGAAGGTGGACCCCAAGCCACACTAAGGACCTTCCCTTTTGAAGGTCCCATTGTGCGGAAGATCTCGATGTTGTCGTCCGCAAGAGATAAGATGCGTAATGTACCGTCATCACAGCCGCATGCGATTAAAGTGGAGGAGGAATTCACGACGATTGACCAAATCGAACCTCCATGTACTGGGTAAGTTCGCTGTCAACCATAGGTGAGATACTGCCTTTCATAGGTCAAGCGTGCTTTTACCTTAATTGTGGCTGTCGATAAGTCCCATTCGACAAGGTCTGTACCGCCTCCGCTGCTGAAGAGCCGAAGGTCCGAAAGCACCGGAGGGTTTTGTAGCGAATGTCGTTTAGGATGTCGTAGCGCGAACGCAAGCGATTCGACCTTGGATCGCAGTGGCCCTGTTAATGTCTTGCTTTCGTAATTAGCGTGATATATTCATGAAGACGCGACGATATTCATGTGAATGCCCACCATTTTCAACGTCCAAGCCTGAGGCGCAAGTTCGTCCCTAGGGCCGCCTGTCCATTCCAATAATTCTACATTCCCGTTTGCTCGACCGATTGCCAGGGTACCGAACCATTTAGGGGGAAGGTTTTGGTCTTTCCCCTTTCCCTTTAGTGGTCGGAGGGACGGCGGAGGAAGAGGAGGGAAAGCCATACAGGTAATACCTGTTGGTGACCAATCCACAAAGCGGGATCTGTGGACTTGAAGCTCCATGTTGACGCGGTCAACCCCCTTGCGTTGAACAAATGGTTATGAGCAACGAATAAACGTTTGAGGTTTTGGCTAGCTTCCGAGGGTGGGGGTGCAATGAAAAATATTAAAGGAGGCTTGGCATTATTTACCACTAATTCTTTCCACGCCTCCAGCCGATCGTGTCAAGGATTGAACTAACGAAACAACTGTTCTGGGCTACAACGGGAAAAGTAACTAGATCTAAAACCAGATATATAGATGAGAATAGCAATCTATATCATTAAGTAGTCGCATCGTCGCGCATTTTGTCCGGCCATTGTTCTCTTGCTTGTTGAAACCACGTGACATTAGCATGGTTTGGTTGGGATTGCAACTTTGAATGTTGAAGGACTCTCAGCTCTTTCCACCACCTCACATCAACGCCATTCAGCAAATGTCGAGTCGATCAAAGCAAACAGCCCAACCTGCTCCTGTCCCAACGCGTTCATCATCCAGACTCAAGCTTCCAGGCTCGCGTGGTTCATCCACCGCTGAACCCGCCGCGCCTGCGGCCCGAACTCGTAGCACGCGCAACGGGTCCGCTTCGGGTTCCCTGGACATGCCTCCTCCAGCTCCAAAAACCTCTAGACTCATCAAGTCAGTAACAACGAGCGCATCGAGACGTGTATTGGCGTCGAGAAACGACCCTGTCCAACCTGCTGCAACCGCGGCCGATGTCGATTCACCGACCACACCTGTTTCGATTGACGAGGGAAAAGGGAAACTGTCTTTGAGTGCTGAAAGAGAGCCAATCAAAGTGAGTTCTCCTGACAATTGCAACTCATGCCGTGTTCTGATTGGTATTGTCCATCCCAGGCATTCCTTCGTATTCGACCCTCACCCTCAGAGACGTCCGCGCATTCGCCTCACTTGACCGTCCTTACCGACAATGCTGTCCTCATGACCGACCCTTCCTCTTCCCAAAATCAGTCCACTCTTCGTCGCTTAACAAATAGCTCCCCTCCATCCTCGTCTGTTTATACGTTCACTCACATCTTCCCTCCCGAGACCACCCAATCAAACGTCTTCAAAGAAGTCGCTCTTCCCCTAGTCAAGGACCTTCTTAACGGAGAGAACGGTCTTCTCTTTGCGTATGGAGTGACAAATAGCGGTAAGACGTACACAGTTCAAGGAGGGAAGGGGCCCGGGGAGGCTGGCCTACTGCCGAGAACGGTCGATGCTGTATTCAACAACATACAAGGGAAACTCAGCGATGCACCGGTACGCCCACAAACCACATTGCTGGTCTTTGTCAGAATACTGATCTTCCTCCGGCAGCTAAGACCTGTTCGCCTCTCCAGTGTCGAGTTCGACCCAAATGCGACCACTCTCAACCATACGTCTTTCGAACTTCCGACCAGTGATGAAGTACTAGCCGAGCTGTTGCCCGACTCTACGGTTACGGCCTCTGCCAACGCCGATGACACCAGTGCGTCAAGGCCTTCGGGCTCCGGGAGCGAGAAGCTTACCATGTTTTTATAGGACTTGAGGTTGACGAACAATACGAATATGCCGTTTGGGTTTCGTTCATCGAAATATATAACGAGAAAATATACGACCTTCTCGGTACCAATGAGGAAGATGACCAACAGGAAGGCGGTGGGACGACACGACCCAAGTTCACTCAGCGAATGGCTTCATCCTCCAGCCACGGAACCATTTCCAAATCCAAGGCATTTACCAGTCTTCTCGGGAACCGAATTTCCAATATGGTTTCATCTTTTTCCCTCACCCACCAACTCACGTCTGCTCTGACATCCTCATCGTCTTCCACCCCGGTAATCACTCGCAAGGCACTCTCCTTACGGACGGACTCGAGCTCCTTGCGTAACGGAAAATACGTTGCCGGTCTGAAGGAAATCAGAGTACGGAGTGCAGAAGAAGCGAAGAAGGTCATTCAGATGGGACAAATCAACCGCCGGGTGTTCGGGACGCTGGCGAACAAGCAGAGCAGTCGGAGCCACGCAGTTTTCTCGATCAGGGTGATCAGAGTAAAGAAGGGTGCCGATGTACAAAAGGTACGTTTCGAGTTTAGTCAGCTTTCCCGTCTCTAATATGGAGCTATCGAAAGGACCCATCTGCGGTTCACACATCACGGCTGTCCTTCGTCGACCTCGCAGGCTCTGAAAGACACAAGAACACCCAAACCGCTGGCGACCGTTTGAAAGAGGCGGGAAATATCAACAAAAGCTTAATGGTCCTTGGCCAATGTCTCGAGGTAATGAGAAACAACCAAAAACGGATTGCTCGAGCAAGTAGTTATGGGGAAAATTTAGCGCCCCGGCCGGACAATAAGGCGACCATTGTGCCGTTCTGGTACTCGAAGCTGACGGAACTCTTCCAAGACTACTTTGAGGGCGACGGCAAAGCGGTGAGTGAAGTCTGAATAACTTATTACTGCCCGTTATTCAAGGACGCTTCCATCCAGGTCATGGTTGTCAACGTCAACCCATATGATACCGGGTTTGATGAAAACTCCCATGTCATGAAATTCGCGGCTTTGGCTCGGGATGTCACCACCAATGTCCCGCAAAGCAAGGCTCCAACCGGTGTGATCATTGCGCCGACGACCGTTCCAAAGGCACCAGCGAAGATTCCTCCTGCTCGAAGAACTGTTTCGATTGTGGTGGCCCCAAAGGATGGTCCAAGTAAGGAAACTCTATGGGAGGTTGCCGAAGGTCCGTGGTCGTTCGCTTAGTGGGCATATTGGATCCTTATATAATTCCACTTCGTCTAGAGGAGGAAGACGAGCCTGAGGAACCCCGAGATGACCTTGTGGACCAGTTGTTCGACATCATTGAGGATATGAAATCCAAGGTGAGATGGTCAACATATTTTATTTCTTCTGGCTAACATGGGATACCGAATCGTTGCCCAGCTCTATGACGCGGAGCTTCGATTTGCTATGGCGGAAGTCGAGATCCGAGAGGAGGTGACGCGGGAGTTCGAAGAGCGCATCCAAGTGATGGAGGCTAACTTTGCCAAACGCCGTGCGGAGGACGTAAGTGATGAAGCTATATCGAGAAGAGCATCCACTGACCGCCATATCTCATTTCATAGGAGGAAGAGAACGAGGCGAAGATGGATCGGAAGATTGATCTACTCTACAAAGCTGGCCTCCTCGGCGGGCAACGGGTAGGGGCAGAAGGGGCTGATTATGAGGAAGAGGATGACGTCGACGCCAGCTTGGTTCGTGTTCAAGACAGCGCTACATGTGGAAGTTTGTCTGACAAATCTTATTTGATCCTTACTGAACAGATTGTTGATGAAGAGGAAGATGCCGACAATGAAACTGACAGAGAGATCTCCCCAAGCCCTGCGGAAGTGAAACGCCAACCAACCACGTCCGAACGAGCCTCAGACGCAAGCATGAACTCGGACCTCCTCACCGAAGGCTCTACCGCTGCCTCCAAGTCGGACTCGGAGGCCAATGATTCATCTTACCTGGAGGATGGTGTGGACGAGTCGGCATCCGATGACACCGCTACAGACGATGAATGGACGTCTAAAAGGGCGGGAAAGCAGGTCATTCACTCCGACCCGGAATCGGAAGGCGAGAACAAGAACTCTGTCGCCAGTGCGTCGAAGGGCTCGACACAAGGACTGAGTGAAAAGACCAAGGGCAAAGCAACCGAAAGGGAATCGGATGTCCTCAAAGCCGCAAGGAACGCAAGGTCCAGCGGAGGGAAGAAAACACCTCGGGTTGTCCCACTGCCACGATACGACGTCTCGGTTGTTTATACACCCGTAGTCAAATCAAAAAGCAGGGATTCGGAAGAGGTGGCCGATGAACATGATGATGATGAGCCTCAAAATGGTCGTGGAACGAATGAATCCGGTGATGAGGGCAGCCCAGATGCCCCAGTTATCAAGAAGAAAAGGTTCGAGACTCACTAGTCGTTATACCTTCTCTCCATATTAATATTCTACCCTTCCCTTCGATAGACTTCTCGGAGCAAGGGCGCTAGTCACTGAGGATCAGATCCTCGAAGTTGCAAAGAAAGTGGAGTCGGGCAGTAGTTCTAAGCAAATTGCGGGCCCACGCAGGATGTTTTCTTGAGTGGTTGGTTTGAACTGGATTCCTCATTCTGTTTGGACACTGGATCTCAACTACATATACCGGGGCAACCCCTACGTGCAATTCTGGATATACGAATACAACGTTTCTAATGATATGGCGGTCCTGAAGTGGACAGACTTGGGAGTCGGCAATTAATGAAGCTCCACGAGGCATGTATGTACCCTTGAGCTCGCAACACCGGCTTTCACCGTCGCGTGTCGGCCGTCTCCAAGCGTTTCCTCATGGTCCGTGACGAGAGACCGACTAGTTTTACCAAGGTCTCCACGGCTCCCCAGTCTTCTCGGCGCTTTTGTTCGTTTGTCGGATCGTCTTGAACCCTCCACTTGCATGGCAGGCTTGACAGAACCTCAACCCGCGGACAGATTGCACCGACGCAATGTCCGACGACATACGGGTTTTCTCCCGGCACCCAAGACGTTCCGGTGTTTATGATCGTGAGCTGCTGGAGCTGGTGGGGCGGCAGGAGATCGCCGTTGTAGTCAGGTATAGATCGCTGGTCAAGGAACAAGGCGAGAGACCGGAGATTGGGGAGGTGTTGAGCGAATGCTGGCAGGAGCGACAAGGGCGTGCTGGTGGGCTGTTCTGTCAGAACGTAGCCCCGCGGATCGGGGCATAGCGATAACTGCTGGAGCTCCGGCCAGTGTTTACCCATCTCCTCTACATCTCCTTTATGAATGCTCATGGGGTAGTCATGATGCACAACGAGCGTTCTAAGCCGAAGGCGGAAAATGGGCTGTATGGACTCGAAGAGGATAGGTTCCGTCTTGGTAGTTCGATCTGTGAACAAGTTCAAACAGAGTTTGAATACGTGGGGACAGGATGATCCAATAGATTGAAGGGATATTCGAAGATCTTTGTTGTTTGAGAGGCGCCTTTCATTGATGATGAGGATTTTTAATCTTCCAAACAGGGTTGGACCACCTAAACCACTCGCTCCGACAGGCAGCGGTAAGTCAATGTGAAGACTCTGGAGGGAGGGGAAACCGCTGTCCTCTATGGGAAATGCATCTTTAGGCGAGTTGGAATGTGGGATCGTGGGATCGGCGTCAAGGGATATGGACTCCAAGGAGCCAAGTCGAGACAGGTTTTGCACCATTGCGCTCCTGAGGTAAAACTGGGGGAGTGTAATCCTTCTCAGATTTGCTGAGGTGGTCAACCAAGTGCGCAAGCGGTCTCCGATGTTCTCCTCCTTGATGTGAGTGGTTCTGAAGACCAGCTCGGTCAAGCGTGGGGTGCGATATACGAGCAGTTTGAGTAACTGCTCGGCGCCATTAGCAGTAACTCCTCCTTGAAGATGAATTGTCAATTTCTTGAGATAAGAAGGTATAAACGCCAGAGCCGACAACGTCGCGCAGTCCTTCTCGATACTGCAGTGGAGCTCTCGAAGATTTGGAAGGATATCTGAGCCAAAGGGGTGATGAAAGATGATAGATGAAAATAATTCTGGGTGTAGACACCACCCTTTGTCCGTCGTCGAGCAGCGGAGACTGCGAATCTTCACGGAGTAAAAGCGCCATCGTGGCCAATCGGCATTGCAGAGATGTCCCTGCAGGGTCTACCAATCAGACGTAAGCTGCTGGAGAATACGGTGATCTCAACGGGAATTAAATACTTTGTAATAATGGCCTTGAACGTCATTAGTTGCCAACGGACCCAGGAGGAGGTGCAATAGTGGCATCGGACTGTCCAGCTTTTCCCAGAGAGAGTCGAGAGCAATTTGACACCAGTACTTGCAAACGCGGGCTGCAGAAGCTCGGGTGGCGCGATCCGCAAGACCTAGTATGCGTTCGAGGATTTCCGAAATATCCCATCCTACCAGCCACGACGATCAATCGAGATAACAGTGAAGCACGGACAAATCACCTGGCATACCCGGCATAAGCCCTTCCTTAGGCATTCCATTGTGTTTGTTTGACTCCATTGCACTCGCGTGTTTTCTTTAGAATGGAGCGTTAACGGTCAGCGTGCCTTCGATCGAGTCGATGTGGGAGACAAAATTGTGGGGAACACGACGACGGAGATAAACACATTGAACCGCCGTCCAGGGCGGACTCTTCGTCAACTCCCCTTCCCCTACAGCATCCTCGAAGGATCGAACTAGGCACTACACAAAATAACAGCTGTGGCCAAGGAAATGCATTATAGTCTTCCTACTGGTTCTCTCGGCAGGTAAATGATCGCATACCCTACCCTTCTTTCTTCTTGGCTAACACAACGCCGCCTACGCGCGTTGAGTTGTCGCTAGGCGGCCACTGAAATCGGTTATCTACACCCAGGAGGAGCTCGCAGTCATCGCTACTCTCAAAGAAAATATTAAGTCGGTTCTTTCTTGCAACCAAGACATAGCCGAGCTGCGCCAAGGAGGAACGTTCCTACTGGCTGCTCTCGACACAGGAGACCCGGAAGCTTTAAAAGAGGCGCAACAGCTCTTGGAGGATTTCAGCGACAGGTGTCTTGCACAATGCAGTGCAACGCAGGATCGTCAGCTCGTCCCTCTCGCCCTGGAGAAGCCCTTAGAAGGAGGAGTGTACGATATTAAAAAACCAAGGCAATTGCTTCAAATCGCGGCAAATTTGATGAAGGGTTGGTAATAAGTCTTTGCTCCTTCGATGACACAATTTCAACCTCTCAACTCCGTTTTTAACTCCAGGTATAAGGTCCCTGTACACGGCTGGCGTGCTCCACAGGCATATTACGCCTCAAGCGGCCGCCTGGAGATACAACGACAACCACGAATTTGAAGTATTTCTTATAGATCACGACTACGAGATGTATCGGGAGAGGAACCCACGGAGACCTGACGATGCGGACAAGTTGTAAAAGATGGATACTTGGTTCGCTCCCTCCACTAGGTCTACCCAAGTATACTATAGCGGCGGCTGGTCAAAGTCTGTACCTGGTCCAAGATAGTGTCCAATATACTACCGCTAGGTCTCGTCCTATAGTATGCATCGATTCAATCCCAAATTCGGTGAGTCCTGCCACACCAACGACGGCAACCCGACAAACACTCCAGAGATTAGAAACCCAAAGGCACCCTTCAGAACTACTACTTTCACAGAGGGACACAGGAGGTGATGGTAATTCGATTACTTCATTAGAGTAGGGGTGCAGATCAACGACCCGAAAAATGCCTTTCCTTTGGCATTCCATTGAGCTTGCTTGACTCCATTCCGCTGGTGCATTCTTTAGAAGGGTCCAGCCTTCGATTGAGTGGTTGGTGACATAACCGCGTGGAACACGGCGACGGAGATAAACACAACCACCTTCCAGGGCGGACTCTTCGTCACTCCCCTACCCCTACAGCATCCTCGAAGAATCGAGCTAGGCATTACACGAATTAAAAATCCTGACCAAGGAAATGCATTCTAGTCCTTCTACTGGTTCCCTCGACAGGTAAATGATCGCATACCTTATCCCTACTTTCTTCTTCTTGGCTAACACAACGCCACCTACGCGCGTAGGGTTGTCACTAGGCGGCCATTGAAATCGGTTACCTACACCCAGGATGAGCTCGCAGTCATCGCTAAGCTCAAAGAAAATATCAAGTCGGCTCTTTCTCGCAACCCAGACATCGCTGAGTTGCGCCAAGGAGGAACGTTCCTACTCGCTGCGCTCGACACAGGAGACCCGGAAGCCTTAGACGAGGCGCAACAGTTCTTGGAGGGTTTCCGCGACCGATGTCTTGCACAATGCAGTGCAACGCAGGATCGTCAGCTCGTCCCTCTCGCCATGGAGAAGCCCTTAGAAGGGGGAGTGTACGATGTTCAAAACCTAACGCAAATGCTTCAAATCACGACAGATTTGATAGAGGGTTGGTAATAAGTCTTTGCTCCTTCGATGACACAATATGAACTTCTCGATTCCGTTTTTAACTCCAGGTACAAGGTCCCTGTACACGGCTGGGGTGCTCCACAAGCATATTACACCTCAAGCGGCCGCCTGGAGGTACAACGACAACCACGAATTTGAAGTATTTCTTATAGATCACGATTACGAGATGTATCGGGAGAGGAACCCACGGAGACCTGACGATGCAGACAAGTTGTAAAAGATGGATACTTGGCTCGCTTCCTCCACTGGGTCTACCCAAGTATACTATAGAGGCGGCTAGTCGAGGTGTATACCTAGTTCAAGATAGTGTCCAATATACTACCGCTAGGTCTCCGTCCTATATTATGCATCGATTCAATCCCAAATTCGGTGAGTTCCGCCACACCAATGACGGCAACCCGACAAATGCCCCAGAGATTAGAAACCCAAAGGCACCCTTCAAAAGTTACTGTCATAGAGGGAGATAGGAAGGGATGGTGATTCGATTCCTTCATCGGTGTAGGGTGCAGATCAACGATTCGCTTCCACATCGGCTATTGGCCTGTAAGATTTCACCTGGCATACCCGAAGCAAGCACTTCCTTTGGAATTCTATTGAGCTTGCTTGACTCCATTCCGCTTGTGCGTTCTTTAGAAGCGTCCAGCCTTCGATTCAGTGGTGACATAACCGCGGGGAACACGATGGCGGAGATAAACACATTGAACCGCCGTCCAAGGCTTAGATTTCGGTCGCGATCGCTCCTTGGAGGATCGAACTCGGCATTACACAGACAAAATAACAATTGTGACCAAGGAGATGCATACTAGTACTTCTACTGGTTCCTTCGACAGGTAAATGGCCGCATACCTTGTCTCTTCTTTGTTCTTAACGCCCCTTTCGTTGGGTCGTCACCAGGAGGCCACTGAAATCGGTTACCTACTCCAAGGAGCAGCTCGCAATCATCGCTAATCTCAAAGAAAATGTCAAGTCGGTTCTTTCTCGCAGCCCAGACAACGCCGAGCTGCAAGTAACAGGAACGTTCCTACAAGCTGCTCTCGAGTCAGGAGACCCAGAAGCTTTAACAGAGGCACGACAGTTTCTGGAGGGTGTCCGAGACCGATGTCTCGCACAAATCCATGGAAGTCGTCAGCTCGTCCCTCTCGTCCTGGAGAAGCCGTTAGGAGGAGGACTTGACGATATTAAAGAATCAAGTGAAGCTATTCAAATCGCAATCAATGTGATAGATGGTTGGTAATAAGTCCTTGCTCCTTCAATGACGCAATGCAGACCTGCTCGATTCCTTTTTCAACTCCAGGAATGAAGTCCATGGAGATGGCTGGCGTGCTCCATAGCCATTTTACACCTCAAGCGGCCGCTTGGAGACGCAAAGATAACGACGATTTGGAAGTATTTCTTATAAATCACGATTACGAAATGTTTCGGGAGAGGAATCCACGGAGACCTGATGATGAGGAGAACCAGCAATGAATTTAAAAAGGAAATAGGGGGAGTTGGATACAAGTTGGCTCGCCTCCTCCGCTGGGTGTACCCGAGTAAGTTACGGAATCGACTAGTCGAGGTCTGTAACTGGTCCAAAATAGTGTCCAATATAATGGTACTGGGTCTTTGTCCTATATCCAATCCCAAATTCGATGAGTCGTGCCACTGCAATATTAATGACGGCAACCTGACTAACGCCCCAGAGCACGCTTGAAAAGCTACTATCGTAGGGGGGACGGCGACTCTATTACTCCATTAGGAGGGTACAGATCAACAAGCGCTTCTATATTGCCTTATGCATATGGCTTTGCTGCGTACATAACATATGTGCACGATATGAGGCGTACGTTTATCATCTCTCTCAGACATGTCACATAATCTTGACCCGAAATGCTAACCGCCGAACAAACCACAAACTATCAATTGCTCGCCAACATCATAGATTATCTGAAAACCTAACACCCAACCAAAATGCACCGCCATGAGTCGTCAATAGTGAAGAACAACAGCAAGAGATCAAGATGGATTGTATTGACGACCTCTCAGGTTATCACCACATGAACCGAATCACACCATCAGGTCCCCACCTCTCCTTGTAAAGGAACACGGCCATCGTGACCCAATTGATGAGTCCGTACCAAACCGCTTCCATAATCAAAGCCTTCTTTGTCGCCGGGATGAGGATGCGGAGGAGAAGGTACGGTATAATGAAGTAGCGCGGTTCAAGGAGAGGGGTAGGCACGAGGGCCACAATAGTTAGGGCCCCGAATAAGCTGACATTAAGCAGGGAGTTGTCTTGGCCTTGGGTACGCGGGGTGTGAGAAAAGGAGGAACAAAAGATGAAAGTTCGCATACCTAGTCGGACGTACCACGCGTATCCACAGAAGTAGTACACCGGTGCGAGGAGGTACGGAACAATGGGGTCGAACATATAAAACCTTTTCCAGATATAGAACGTATAGTGTCGGTTATCGGATAACAGGAAAGGGTGGTGGATGCTGTTCAAGGGAGCGAAGGTAGTGTGATGAACAATTCCGAGTCGCCATAGGGGAAGACCACTCACGTGTACTTCCAGGTTGTCAAGAGAATAAATGCCATAATAAAGATAGTACGCGATGTGTACCTATAATGACGAAGTTTCCGATTAGAACCTCTGGTTCCGACGGCTGCCTTGGGACTTGGTACCAACCATTTCGTCCAGAAAGACCTGAGGTAGATGTTCTTGAGTAGTCGGAAAACGCCATGTCTCCCAGTGAAAAGCACCGGCCACCCGAACGCAGTAGCAAACGCCACTCCGTAGTAAAGTTGAGGAATGTGAATGGCTGGTACATGATTCGACTTGTCCCCTGTCAGGCGCGGACCGTCCAAGGAATACCAGTTAGGTAAGTTTGAGAGAGGATTAATTGACACTGACTGACCCAAAACGATGCCACCATTCCAGACAACAAATGCGAGGAAGCCGACAAAGCCGGCAACGTAGGGTGGGATGAGTGGAAAGACTGTCGCTCGTTCCGCAATAACTGTGAGGACTGAAATGATCCAGTCAACTACCGAAAGTGGAAGGATTTTGTCAGCCATTCCATCGGAATCATGATCGTACAAAAAAACGAACGGAAGTCGGCCTTGGCCGCTAACACATCGTGGTCGAAAACGGAGTAAGTCAATTGTCGCCCACGCATGTGCTGCGGCTTCCTTCTTTCTGCTTCCCAAGCTTCGCGCTCCGGGGGATAATGCAAGGCGTACAAAGCAGTTGACCCGAAGGCATATGCAAGCCAGATGATGTTGGTCTGGCGGAAAAGGCATGACAGTAGGCCAGCCTAAAAGGGGAGGTGTTTCAATATCACATCTCCAGACTTGGAGTTCTGTAGGTACGGGACTTACCGCCGCTGCACTTTTGTGCCAGCCGCTCCTCGCCACGTACAAGGTGACCAAAACAGAGATCGCACTCGCGACATCTGTATAGTACAAGAAGGCGAAGAACCACAAAACCGGAAAACTCGATATTATCAGCGCTTCTGCACTTGGTTCTAGCCATGAGCGGTTCCTCAAGCGTTCTTTGTCTAGCCTGACTGATGCGATTACTCTGTCCAGGAAAGGTGGCAAGAGAGTCAAAAGCAGGACGTTGGTGAGTCGAAGGACGGGTATTGTGCACGGCAAGAGGAAGATTTTCCTGAGCGCTATCGAGACAAGGTACCTGAAAGGAGGCGTTAGCAGGAGGCGATGGGATGAAATGTGGACAAGATTGGGGACAAAGCAAGACGGAGGACATCACTCCCGTAAACCAACAATGCCCTTTCTCTGATGAGGAGGTTGTGAACTTTATTGGGCCAAATATGGTTCGGAGCAAACGGTGTTGTGTTTGGTAATGAGTGGTGGCCAAGCCAGAGCTGGTCCAGTCCACTTGTCCATTTTATCATGGCATTGTTGGTTCCGGAGAAGATTGATCATAGAAAATAGTCGAACTTGACTCACAATCCGGGTGGAGTCGTGATTTTGGGATCCCAGTGAGTCCAATCGCCGCGACAGTAGGCCTGCGCCTGGGGTATGTGGAATGGCTCATCCTATGAAGTATAGATGAGCAATGTGTTCGCGCAAATTGCGGGATTGGCTGACCATGTATGGCTCCCGGACAATTATATCGACTTGGCGAGCTACGATAACGTTGAGCGCGGCCCAGGCCGCATACCGAATTGTTTTCCCAGAGAGAGACATTATGAAAGGCGAGACCGTAGCCGCCTAGCAAGTTTGGACAGAGAAATCCCTCGAGTCGTTGCGCTAGGGAGATGTAAATGTTAGACGATTGTGGAGAGCGGTGGCATGGGAACGTACAGGGTCACAAAGGCCACGTAGTGTCAACAAGGTCAGTTTCCGGTCCCTATAAACGTGTTCGAGTTTTTAAATAATATGAGTAGTGTGAATGTGACTGGTAATGGTTGGTGGACCGGACACTGGCGTTCAAAGTGTTGGAGGCTGCGTTTACGTCTGTTCGAAAAAAGAAACCCGAATTTGGAGCTCCGCGCGTCCTTTCACGGCGGTCGCAGAAAGCTAACAGATGCTAACAGCCACCACCTCGTCACCGCAACGACCAGATAACTGTCTCACAAGAACGACGCACGCAAGTCATTTAAGAGGATATCGACGCCTGTACATTTAACGGGGGCATGGGGGTGGAACAAATCAACTAACAGGGGCGCCGTGGTGCCTCCTCGGCATACCTCAAGTCACGTAGAATTCTCTTTGGCATGTTTTATGTAATGCCCTTTGGTCGCTAGTTAAAGGTCTAGCGAAAGACTGCACCGTATGCTTGAAGATTTTTACCTGACCTTCAATTCCCAACTCGATGATCGACCTTAAACCCTTCGAGAAGCGGTTGCCATCGAGCTTGGAGCAAATTCGACTGTCTTTGCAATACATGATAACTCATAGAAAATGCTATATTTAGTAAAAGACATGCGGAAAACGAGCGCAGAGTAAGACAACGGCCCAGTGCCGGAGCATGAATTAACTAGGGATAATGCACCGACGCATTACAGCCTCATCTCCCTACGTCAAACGCTTTGCTCGTCCATCCAGGTTTGCTTCTCTCTACTTCGGCTCTCGCTTGATACCGATCTCCCGCCTTGATTGCCTTTCGTCTGACATCCGTTCTCACTTCTTCCGCTGTGCGCTCCGCCGTCTCGATCTGTTCGGCAGTATGGTCCACCTTCCCTTGTATATCATCCAGAGCCTCCCTCTGCACATCCACGAGAGTGGGGTTCGTCGTAGTTGGCGAAGGAATTGGAACTTCTGGTAGTACCTGCGCACCGATCCCAACCGCGATGACGGTATCTTCTTCTGGAAGTGTGGCGGGTTGATGTGAGGTATGGATGATCCCTTTGGTAGTGACTGTGTTTGAGGTGACAGGCGGCGGTTGGTACTCCAGCACATCGACTTCCTCTTCTTCCGTATCGCTTTCGCTACCCTCGTCGTCTTTATAAGGCCCGCCGCGTATCGGCGTTCCAGAAACAAGAGCGAGTGCCCAGTCGACCCAGCCCAACTCCCTATTTTGGCCACTCATTGCCGCTTCCCGACTTGCCTCCCCTAGCTTCTTCCCGACTCCTTCCAAGGTTTCCTTAATCTTCTGGGCCAAAACGATCGCCATGCCCTCCCTAGCGCTGGGTCCCAATAAAGGCTGCAGCAGCACCGAATTGAAGATCCAATGCCGACTCTTCTTGATGGTAAAAACCAGGCCAGGTGCATCCACTTTGACGTCGATGACGCGGAAATACGCCTGGGGTTCTGCGCCCGCAGGGGAGTCCAACTCTTCCCCAGCCAGCTCCAACTCGATGTCAATTGACAAACCCTCCCCCGCCGCTCCTTTGTCCCCAACATCCATGCTGAGGAGGCCCCAATCCTTCCATCCCAGACACCAAGGTCCACGGACATCAGCGTAGTACCCGACATCATCGGCGGATATCCTCAACCCCTTCACTTGCACTCTTGTTCTCGTCATCGCTTCCGAGACCGTTACAGTGGGGACGGCCACTCCCAAGACTGACCGCGCTGCGTCCGACCCCCGAGCCCTCGCGGCATCCGAGCCCACTACGTTCAGCTCGCTCACGTTGGTTATTGTGATGTTGTCGGGGATGAAGCTAAGCGAGCTGATATTGAGATTATCCAACACGGCGTCGACTGTGGGGCTCTTCAACTCCATTCGGGGAAGGGGGATGACCTTGAGGGCTTGGATGACCCGCGGGACGACGAACCCCAATATGTCACGTTGCACCTCACGCTTGAGCTCGGTGTACGCTCGACGACCTTGGCGGGTAGTGAGGGCGATTATATCCGGCTTGGATATACTGGCAAAGTAAGCGGAATGTGTCGCGAGTGTAGTAAGAGCGTCGAGAACGCGGCGAAGAGCTGGATCGCGGAGGAACGTGTCGGAAAGTGCTTGGATGTCTTGAACGACGTCTGTCAAGTCGTGCTTGGCCCTTTGCTCCTGAGGTGCTTCCCCGTTGACGTGTGCTTTGGCGTCGTCGTAGATGGAGCCGAATTCGGAATTGGCTTCGGTGGTCGAGACCCACTCGGTCTCCTTTAGTGCTCGATCAAGCCAATGTTGAATTCTTGCAATAATTCCGACGATATCGTTGTGGCCTTTCTCGTCCGTGATGGAGAAATCCTGCGCTAGCTTCTCGACGTCATGAAGCGTAGTGTCCATCCTTCCGCCCACGAACCGCTCAAGAAGTGAATGCAATCGAGCCAGCGCTTCCTTGAGATGAGGGTCCAAGTCGACGTCAACCTCGGCTTCAACCCGAGTATCGTTGATAACCGAGGACGCGGCAGCCTCTGCCGCACTGGACGCTGAGAGTGCGGTCTTTAAACCGACGGTGTAGTACTTCTGACCAAGGTCCACAATGGTCTGAAGTGCTTGCAAGAAGCGAGGATCAGCTTGAGCTTGGCGAATGATCTGGGTATGAGTTGTAAGATTGCGAGTTTACTTGACACAATAAGGAGAGAACCTACCGACTTGATCCTCTCTAATATCGTCTCTTGAATTCTGTCTGGGGCTTGTTGCTGTAGGTTTTGCCAGGCCTCTTGACCCTTTTGTGTGCTTTGGTCCACCGTCTCCAGAATCTTCTTCTCCGCTTCGACTTTGACTTGGGCTTGCTCAGTTCTCATTGCCTCCACTTGAGGACCTTGCGCTTCAGTGTGATTCTCGAGCATGTCGTCCGTCTTGCGATGTTCTTCTTCGGACGGACGGATGACGCCTTCAACGACCTCCGCGCCACTTTCGACCGCTTGAGCTACGTCACCGATCTGAGAGGCGAAGTCGGCTAAAATCTCGCGAGCGGTGACAAAGACATCGGTCAGGAGGAGGCGGAAGGCGGAAGAGGTGAAAAGAAGTGTAACGAGGGTTTTGATGGAGTCGGAAAGGTTCTGAGCGTCCTGCTGTACTTGGGCGGCCGAAGGGATATCGTCGAGAGGGAGTTGCTGAGCTGAGGATGCAAAGGATAAGTACATGAGAGGATGGCACTTTCGTCCCAGGACTCACCAGCTGCGTCCAAAGGTGCTGCGCCTCCCAATTCAATGTGAGGCTTGACGGCGGCAGGCTGCGAGCTGGTATGTCGCAGATGGTAAATGGCTTGCTGGAGTGCATTGTCATCTGGGTGCAACCAAGTCAGAGAAGTGCAGGAGGTGCTTTTGTGGATGAACGTTCACTCACCGTTCTTGTCGCGGCCAAGTTCGGCCAGAGCTTCGAGGAGCCTGTGAAGGTCTCCCAATACGATTCTGCCTCTCTCGCTGAGAACGCCTCGATGTTTGGGAGCGTCTTTGAATATGGAAGAGTCCAAAAGGAGTCGAGCCGTACTGTTTAACTGATCTTGAGTTGGTAGTTTTCCATTTTTTAGGGCAGCGACGATGGCAGCGAATTTGTCAAAAGTTGCCTGGTTAGGGACTAGTCGATCTTGGAGAGGAGGAGTGTAGTCTTGTTGACGATGTGTAGGCAGTAGAGGCTCTCTCTCCTCTGAGCGTTTCCTTGGTCCACAGCAGCAGGAAAGGATTGTACCCATCGGTGGTTGAAGTGAGAGAGAGGGAGAGAGAGGATGTGACGTCACACTCTCATAGCGCTTGCATCACTCTCCGGAACTCACCGTCATCCCATGACGACACGCACAACAGTCATCAAACGCCTCCATTTACTGCCACACTGAGATTCTTTCCGGTTCCTCAATCTCAACGTGTATGAAGAGAGAAAGGGAGGGCGGTGGCGTTTCTGAAATTCTCACGGTTTGATGTGTCATGAACGCGACTGGTGTTGGTTCGGTTTAGTCTCCGACTGCTGCCTGGCCCTCACCTTGCTGCTCTCCCGGTTTTATCTCGCTGGCTCGAGATATTGCATCTCGCCTCGTTCACCCACCTCACACATCTCCACCCACCCACGCTGCATTCATCAAGCCACTTCCGCGATACACAAGCAACGCATCTCTAACGGACCACACGACTTACGCCCACCGTTCACCATCTGTTCACGCCCAATCTCATGCCATCCGCAAGCATACCATCATCAAGTCCTCCATCGGACACGGGATCCAAAGGGAGGAGACTTGCAATGACGCAGCTCTCCAACGGCTCATTCTCCAAGTCCTCCCCGCCCAATGCGCCCAAGGCAGCCGCAAACCTTGTCAAGAAACCTTCTACGCGTGGATCAACTTCACTGTCAGTACGGAGTGTCTTTGGTGGTACTCGAGCAGCTGCAGCTTCAAAAAAGGACAAAGACGGGTACGTACGAATCACGTATTCCTTTTCCGGTAAAGCGCCTGCTCTGACCCTGTTCGACCCAACAGTGACCTCACAAGTGGTGCCGAAACCGAAACTCGTCGCCCTCCTCCTTCTCGATTCGGTTTCGGCATCGGAGCTCCCAAACGAGCTAGCCTTTCATCGAAACCAGAACTTGTCAAGAAACCTCCCGTCCCAGCCCGCTCTACGCCAACACCAACCAACACGACCCCAACCGCAGATAATAAAGGCTCTTTCCGCGGCAAAACCGCTTCACCAACTTTGAGGAAGGTGTTGACTCCAACGTCCAGCAAACCCCCCTCACCAGTCACTCGCACCCCCGTGTCTATCCGCTCAATACTGACCGCCGCAAAGCACAACGATTCCCCGGGCCCCTTGTCAGATCCAGTAATCAATCTGGCCGCCAGTACAAGTAACCGAATACTTGATTTCCAAGCCAACACGTCTCAAGATATGACCGCTCCCGGAGACTTGACCATTGCAAGTATCATCATGTCCGATGATGGAACACCGAGAAAAGCCCCAACCGAAGACGATGACACGGAAGAGGAAGGCAACGTCTCAGCATTACTGCCAATGGTCGACTTTGGAGCTCCTACCCCAGCACATCCGCGCATTTTGATACGACACCCTAATGATAATCACGACGATGAATTTGACGACGATGACGACGATGACCTCGACAATGACAACGACGACAACCCTACCGTACTCCTTCAGATGGAAACTCCTAGCCGACCCTCACTCAAGAAATCCACCAAACACAGTTCCAACGGCCTCCTACCAAGCCGACAGAATCTCAGTTACCTGTCACCTCAGCCTCCGACGCCTAGCTCATTATCATTCTTGTCCCGCTCTCGCCGGCAGCGTGTTCCCAGTAACAACTCCTCCGTGACCAAGAACAAGTCGCGCCGGACCTCCGGAACAAGCAATGCCTCCGCCTCTCGCAGGTCCTCGAAGATCCGTCCCCAAGGTGGCCTGGAACGGGGATCCATCCTTTCGTGGGAAGCAGTCCTCGAACGCTCCAAGGAGCTCTCGGATGGAGATGCCGATGAACTCGGAATGATATCCACTATCGCTCTTGGTAGCTTGGGAACCATGTCGCCCGGTTTCGGTACACCGATGTACCAAAGACTCTCGTTCACAAGCGCCGCGACCGATCGAGACCGCTCCGTTTCATCTCGACGGACGTCGGGAGCTGTGCGGAGGAGCAGGACGTCTCAAACGACAAAGGAGAACGAGGTAATTGTATCAGCGGATGCAAGCGATGCCGGAAGTACCCCAGGCAGTGCCCGGCTCCAACCTCCCGAAACGCCCTCCCCACTGGGTGCTTCTACGCTTGGCAAGAAAAGTCCTGTCGGCTTGACGTTTACACCGCTGGACCCCGCGCCAAAGTATGTTCGCGGCCGAACAACCAAGGAACAAACCGTTGCGGACAAGTTGAAGAAGCAACTGGATTCACAAACAGCCCAACTACAGGCCGTTCAGCTTCAGTTGGAAAACGCCATGCGAGACCTCGAAATTCGGACCGCAACGGTCGCCTCGTTGGAGGATACCCGGGGCCAGTTCCTCAAAGAACGATTAGCATTTGAAGCTGCCAAGCAGGAATGGGCCCAGAAGGAGGCTAAGTGGATGTCTCGGCAGCAGGCTTGGACAGCACGTGAGCAGCGAACCAAGGAGGCCAATGAACTGAAGGAGTTGTTGGAAATGGAGAATGGACTCAAGGCGCGATGGACGGCGGTCGACGAAGAAATCCAACGCGAGACGCAGAGAATCGCACAGGGTCGGGAGTTGCTTTCTATTTTGCTTGTGGATGTGGAGCTGTGGATGCGCAAATGCGGAACGGACTCGTCGCCTTGAAAATCCCCTCGATATCGCCTATGCTGCTAGGGCTCGTCACAGATATTTTCTTTGTTTGTATTCGGACGACGGGATGTATAGTATATTTACATTGTATATATGGACTCGGCTGTTGGACTCGGTATAGCAAGCGTCGATAGATTTGTGACTTGGCTGTCATGTTACTTGGCACGAAAGCACCTCGAACTGCTGGCCTTGACAATCGCGCTCCCCTCTGCATATCCCCTGGGCCTCCCAATCAACTTCCCCCCGGCCGGGAATGCATACGCGTGACCTTGAATGTACTACTCACGGCTCGGTCTTCCGGGCATCCTCCAGGGAAGGGGAGCGAACCTCATGCATCCGGGACTCGGACCACGGAATTGGAATTCGTTTTACGTGACAATACCCAATCTCCGAGCACGAAAACAGCAGTTCCAGTATACTTTAGATTTTGAGTTGCTTCGAGAGGCGAACGAAAGGAAGGAGATCCACGCGGGAGAGAAGTACGTCGATGGGAATGGTCCTAGGCGCCAAGCAACAGCCAGCATAGGCTAATATTATTTTCAACATTAGAGATTACTAAAATCGTTCAAAATTAGATGCCCGAGAGAGCTAAGATTCGCCAGGACAGGCAGCACTTTAGCTCCTTCCGCCCTATCAGCCCCGCCCACTCCCGGAGCGGTGCTCCCGAGCCGAGGATGTCGCTGGTGGTTCGATGAAGTACCAATCTACTCTTTCCTACTCGGACTTCTCTTTAGGAAGTTATGTGTGTGCGGGCGCAGCATGCGGACCAGCGAGCCAATTTGGCCGCGAACAACCTGATAGGGTAATTTGTCATGTGCGCACATGAATAGAGAAGAAGAGTCGAAATATGCCTCGATAATGAATGGATGGGAGCCCGCCTTCTCAAGATAACGAAGCGGGCGACGATCTCGAGCAGCTGAAATCATGGCGGTAGCTACCCAGCGTTCGGGTACGCTGCGCATCTGTCCCGACGGGAGGCTCGGGATCGACAATGGCCCTGAGAAGGCTTGCCGTAGTGTAGGAGGGTCGTGGTGAGATGGTGTCTGATCCGGCAAGTTTGCCTTTAGCAGTGAAAGCTCAACAATAGACCTAAGACGAGGCACTTGGGAAACCCGGGGCCCCGGGAATAGTTTGCAACAAAATCAGTTCAGTTACATCTAGAGCGAGAAGAGAGTTATTGACTGAATCGAAAGCGCAGAAGCATTGAGAGGTCCATAAGGTGAATACCTCGAAGGGTGGCGTTTGAGAAAGACTGCCAAGGATCAGCATCTATTGTAGATCCAGGAAAACCGAATCTTGTTCGAATGGCAACGCATGGACGACCCTTCCCCATCGGCCAGACCTGCAGACAGGAAATAGATGACAAGAATAGAGAGAAGAGCCAGGGAGTGGGTTCGGTAACCCGGTCTATTATGACGCAGAGCGTGGGCCCCAGGAAGCCGCAAAATGGAGAAGCCAGAGACCATATGGTCCCATGCTTTTGGACGACGAACCCGTGTCGGAAGCCGTGACTACGATAGCCCCGTGCAAGAAAAGGCCAAGACAACTCGGAGGAGTGGAGGGATAGCGCTATGGGGACGAGAGATGACGGTCGAGACGTTTACGAGAAGGATCGTGGGTCGGCAGCTTCCGTTACTCATTCCTTGGTGATGAGTAACGCACTGGCCCTTTGCGAACGCTGTCCGAAAGCTGAGGATTGCCGAGGTGGGCACGAGGACGGATCCTAAGAGCGTCTACGGCGTATTTTGCTGAAAAATTGTGCCCAGAGACTTCCAAGCGGGGTTTGAGACCGAAGCGGCCTGCTTCAGTGGAGGCGGGTTCTTCCGAGTTCTCCAAGATAAGTAACGGCCATTCATGTCAAGAGAAGAGATAAGAGAGTGCGGAACATCGTCCCGAGCATCGTTGGACCAGTGCGCGTCGGGCAGGGACAGAAGTCGCTGGTCGCTGGATTGACGTTAAGCAGCGACTGTCGAGGGAGTTGGGTGCTTGAGGGATGAGATGGTGAATATTGGGAGCACATGGTGAAGGGAAGAGCGAACAGGGGCACTTCGGTTTCGGGTTAGATCAGGGAGCAGAGGAGCGTACGCGCTTTTACTTACATGTGGGACGTCCTCCGGCTAACACGAACCAGAGACGACTTTACCCGTAGACTCCCCTCCATTCCCCCCCACCAGCTCTCTGTCGCTGTACGCTACGCTGAAGACCTGTATAAACTACTCATGGACCCAACACAACCACCACCGCCGCAGTACTCCACAGTCCACCCCAAGACACCTGTTACGGCAAAGGCCACCCCCGATATCCAGTCAAAATTACAAGTAGACTCTCAATCACTACACAACCACAAAATGCACGACGTAGACGCTCAACCGTCCATGGAGGCACCTTCTAGTCGACCTCAATCATTGGCGTCTTTGCCCAGCCAACGCCCTCGCCGACCATCCTCGGCTTCTCATCCTCCCGGTCCGCCGCCTTCCGGTGCCTCCACATCAACCTCGGCAACCATGGTACATCCCATCGCGTCCAGCTCAATCCTCGATCCTCATCTCGACGATGCTGGTCCATCCAATATCCAACTCCCAGCCCGACCTCTCCCAGTTCACTCCGCCCAATCCATCCGCTCCCCGACAGACGACGATGCTTCGTCAGACTGGGGATACTCAACGGACATCACGCGATCAGCTGCTCGTTCTCCCTCAATACGCACACAATCACGTTCAGACGCGAATTCACTTCGATCGCGTCGGTCCACACGCAAATCTCAATCATACCATCAATACGACAACGACGACTACGTTCACGACCACCTCAACGACCCCAATTACACCTACCGCAAGAGCGTCGACGACCTCAAGCAAGATACCTCTCATGTTCGCTGGGATGGTGTTGAAGAAAAGCCTTACCCGCCAGAGGCCCAGTATCCAGACGCCGAGTATTACGAAGGCGACCAGTACGAGTAAGCAGACTAAATCGCGTCATCCCACTCACATGACCGGCTGACTATTCTAATACACATTAGCGACTACTGGGAAGACGATTCGCCCTATCCCGAAGTCAGGGCCGCTGTGGCCAACACCGACGACCCTACCATGCCTACCAACACCTTCCGAATGTGGTTCCTCGGCATTATCTTCACCATTTTCATCGCTGCTATGAACCAATTCTTCTACCTACGATGTGAGTATCTGGTATTTCAAGCGCTTCGCATATTCATCTAATTTGGCGCTTCGACGTTTGAGATCCTTCCGTTCAGATTGCCGCCCTCGTCGCCCAGCTTATCGCCCTCCCTGCAGGGAAACTCCTAGAACGGATACTCCCGACGCGCCAATGGACCACTTTTGGCTATACATGGTCTTTTAATCCCGGGCCCTGGAATATCAAGGAGCACACCTTGGTCACCGTCATGGCGAACGTCGTTTCTGGGGGAGCCTATGCCACAGACATCGTTGTGAGTAAGCAACACAGCTCTCTTATGGCCACCAGAACTGATTTCCCCTTCTAGGCCGCCCAACGGACATTTTACGATCAGCATTGGTCCATACCATATCAACTTTCCCTGGTCATTTCCACCCAACTCCTCGGCTTCGCATTTGGTGGGCAAAGCCTTCTCTCCCCCACACCCGGCTTAGCGACTAATGCGATAACCTCCGCTTCGTGATAGCCGGCATCTGTCGTCGATTCTTGGTCTGGCCTGCAAGCATGATCTGGCCCGAGACTCTCGTCAACGCCGCCCTCTTCAATACAATGCACTCCATGTACTTGGATGACGAAATGGACGAATTCTACGCGCAGCAAGAGGAGCAGGAGAAGATCGCAGCCGGAGAAATCCCACCCCCGCCCTCGGGCTTCTTTGCTCGGATCTTGGCTCGCGTTAACATCTTCAACAAGTCACAACAGTCAGCGGCCGCTATGCGTCGCCGTAAAGCTAATTCACGATTCCGACTCTTCAATCGGACCTTACTCATCGCGACCGCATGGAGCTTCCTCCCTTCCTATCTTTTCACTGCCCTTTCGCAGTTCACTCCGCTGTGTTGGATCTTTACGACACCTAAAGGAGTTACGGCACCAGCCCCTACCTTGCCTGATGCCATGCTCAAGAACGGCACCTCGACGTCGTCGGTCGCTAACGGCATGGCAAAGATGATGGTTCGCCAGATCGTGGATGGCGGTGTTGGTACCTCGGGCACCATTCTGCAAACTACGCCCAAAAAGAATATCATCATCAACCAGCTGTTTGGGTATTCGACAGGCCTTGGGATGGGCTTTATCACGTTTGATTGGTCTATGATCAGTTACATTGGAAGCCCGCTAGTCACACCATGGTGGGCAGAGGTGAACGTTTTCGCGACTTTAGTTGTCATATTTTGGATCGTCGCGCCAATCTTATACTGTAGGTCTCCGCGTTTCGCGGTGACACCTTGAGTACTGACCATGGGATGCTGGGTAGATTCGAACGCCTTCTATTCTCAGTATTTGCCGATGTCCTCGACTGGCTCATACGACAACCGAGGTCAAGAATACAATTCAAGGAGGATTGTGCAAGATGGAATCTTCCAACCTGATCTCTGTATGTCGTGTTGGTTGCTGGTTTCGGTCGATTGGATGAACTAAAGCCTCTTTTCATACACTAGACAAAGCCTACTCCCCGCTCTATATCTCGTATGTGTCGGATGCCTTTGCCATCTTAGCTATTTCTTATCATTCCTGCCGCTCCAGCGTTACATTTGCCCTCTCTTACGCCCTCTCTTTCGGCGCTCTAACGGCAACTTTCGTGCACACGTGGTGTAAGTAGGGATTTTCAGACTCCAAAGTCAGTAGGACATTGAGTCCTTTCTTTAAACAGTGTGGTATCGACATGACATCAAGCGGCAGTTCCGGGCCTCCCTGAAGGACGCATCTCAGGAGGATATCCACGCTCGTCTGATGCTTGCCTATCCTGAAGGTTCGCCCCTCCGCTTGCCTACTCAGGACTCTTTGCTTACTTTATTCGCAGTCCCCCAATGGTGGTATGTCGCAATTGGCGTCGCTGCGTTCCTGCTGGGATGCGTTACGATCCAAGTCTGGGATACCAAGGTTAGATTAGGTTGAAAAGATTGTTCAACCTCATGCTAACCCGGTCCGCTCAGCTGCCGTTTTGGGCGTATGTCCTGTCCATCGCCATCGCGGTTGTCTATCTTGTTCCCATTGGAATGATTCAAGCCATAACAAACATGCAGGTCGGACTAAAGTGAGTCACGTTCCTTCCCGTTTGCGCAGCTGAGATTCTGAGCCTCTATTTCTAGCGTCATCACTGAGCTTATTGTTGGGTATGCATTGCCTGGGAGACCAGTTGCGATGATGATCTTCAAAACGTTCGGCTACATCACGATGGCACAAGCTTTGTCGTTTGTCAGCGACTTGAGTACGTTCTTTATTGTCCGTTTGTTGCTCCACGTGCTGACGACGATTCGTTTCACGAAGAACTGGGACACTACATGAGTACGTCTCCGAGGTTCCAGAAGTGTTGTACCCAGACTCACGCCATGCGCCTCCCTCTCCAGAAATCCCCCCACGGATGATGTTTTTGTCGCAGACTGTTGCAGCACTCATCGCTTGCTTTGTTGTGGTCGGCGTCCAAGGTTGGATGTTCGAGAACATCCCCGACCTGTGTTCTTCAGACCAAAAAGGTAGCGTCGTGAACGTGCCTTGATCTCGCGCTTGACATTGACTTTGCTCGTCGCTCACCTAGACAAATTCACATGTCCCGGTGTCCGAGTATTCTCCACTGCAAGTTTAATCTGGGGTGGAATTGGCCCTGCTAGGGCATTCAACCAGGGTAGCTTGTACTATCCAACCTTGTTGTGAGTCGTGTGTCCTGAGTCCCGAAGGAAATGATGCTGAATCTATTTGTGAAGCTTCTTTATCATCGGAGCGGCACTTCCCATCCCTTTCTACTTCTTGGCGAAGCGATTCCCGCGTGGTTGGTACAAGTACATCAATATCCCCGTTGCCTTCACCGGAATTGGTAACCTGCCTCCAGCAAGCGGAATCAAGTGCGTCTTTGCTCCGTCTGCCGTTCCAGCTCGAGCCTGACTTCTTATCAATGACTAGCTACTCATCTTGGACCGCCGTTGGCTTCATCTTCCAGTATTGGATCCGCCGACACCACTTCCGTTGGTGGTCAAGATACAATTATATCTTCTCCGCTGCGCTCTCTGCTGGAGCCGCCATTGGAACCATTATTGTGTTCTTTACCTTGGTGTATCCGAAGCGAGGAACCATTGCTTTGAGCTGGTGGGGCAACACTGTCAATGCCAACACCCCCGACACTCTGGGTACACCTTTACGAGTGCCTGCACCAGGAGAATTCTTTGGCATCCGAGAAGTACGTCCATCCCTTCCCCCTTTGTCTTCTCTAGAACGGGACGATAACCTTGCGCCTCCTAGTGGTCTTGACCGTCTTGCCAAAGTCTCGCCTACGATCATTATCTCGCATGAAAACGAAAGCTGCCAAGCTCATCGACCCAGTCTGGCTACTGTATCTTCCCCTTCTTTTTATTCGCTCACACGTATTATCATCGTATTTGTATTAGATTGTTGTTAAAACGGCTGGCGGCTCATCAACGGCCGATAAGCTAGCTTGTGATTGAAATATCCTCCTACTACTCTACCTACCTGCTACGATTCACGACGTAATGACCTCGTCTGTAATTTGAATTAGGATCGTACCATTGATTGGTCTTGTAGAACGGGTGACCCTCTGTACATATACCAGTGTTGCATTTCGATGATGTGGCGCCCGAGGTCGTTTGTCCGAGGTCACCGAGTACCTGATGGTTAAGACAGGGGTGTTACAATATTGCATTCTCGCGGCCATTTCGCCGCATTGTGGAACGGTGGCGCGAATATAGCAGCTAGCCAACCGGGTGTTATTTGTAAGGTCCTAAATTGGCTTTAGGCTGCCACAACATCGCGAGCGGTGGGTTCTGAGATCCTAGTGTGCCACGGGAGGGCTGGCTGGGAGATGGTATTTAATGACGGACCCGGAGAGAACTCGAGGGACATAAATGTGATGTATTTGAATGTTGATGGTTGAGGCGCGATTGTCCTGGAGAGTCCGTTCCCTCATCGTCGGCTCTGAATATCGCTTCTTATTTCAAGCATGCACGTACACGTTATAGAGAAGCAAGAAAGAATGTATAACACCTATTTAGATAGCTTATAACGCAAAGCCTGGTTCACAGTCTTGAACTTTATTCCTCTGAACCAGATACAGACGATAGCGAATCATACAAACAACTACCAAAGCGAACGTCTAGCGGAGAGGATATGCTATACTAGAGTTAGAGTAGATCAACCGAAGCAGATGTATCGGTCGCTGAAAGTGAAAGTGGTTCTGCGGAGATGTCGCCAGGGTGGGTCACACCTGGCGAAGCCGAATGTGGAAGTGGCGGCTTGGAACAAGATCTCTCAACCTCAAGAACCTCCTCCAGGAGCTGTTTTGAAGTTCTCTTGCCCCAGGAATAATTAATTTCTTCCGATATTCCAGCCGCATCGTTGACTAAGGTCCTTGCGTCTTGATACCGACCTTGGCATAGGCGGGTCTTACTCAATCTCAAGGAGGAGATTGCCAGGCCGAGGCGGTCTCCAATGCTCCTGTAGATGACCATCGCTTGAACGTAAGACGCCTCTGCATCGGCGTAATTGAAGCACGCCTGCTGGATTTCCCCGAGCCTTAGCGATGCGTGCGCTCGCCCCGGGTTATTCCCCATACTCTCGTAGACGGTCATCGCTTGGGTGCAAGACGCCTCCGCTTCAACGTAGTCGGAGTGAATTCTCTGGACGAGCCCAAGCCCAAGCAATGCATGCGCTCGGGACAAGTGATCTCCAAGGCTCGCGTAGATAGCTATCGCTTGAGTGTAAGACGCCTCTGCATCGACGTAGTTGGAACGTGCTTGCTGTATGTCCCCTAGCCCACGCAATGCGTCCGCCCGACCATGCTCGTTCCCGATGCTCGCGTAGATGACCATCGCTTGGTTGTAAGACGTCTCCGCATCAACGTAATTGGAGCGCGATCGCTGGACGTCCCCTAGTGCAATCAATGTGTTCGCTCGGCCGCGGTCAGCCCCGATGCTCGCGTAAATGACCATGGCTTGGGTGAAAGACGCCTCCGCATCGAAGTAGTTCGACTGCGCTCGCTGGACGTGCCCGAGCCCTCGCAATGCGTTCGCTCGACCCAGGTCTTCCCCGATAGTCCTGAAGATGGCCATCGCCTGGGTGTACGACGCCTCTGCATCGATATATTTGGAACGCAATCGCTGGACATGCCCAAGCCCTCGCAATGCGTTCGCTCGGCCCAAGTCTTCCCCAATGCTCAGATAGATTGCCATCGCCTGGCTATAAGACGCCTCCGCATCGAAGTAGTTGGAGCGCGCTAGCTGGACCTCCCCAAGCGCACGCAAGGTATTCGCTCGGCCCAGGTCATCCCCGATACTCTCAAAGATGATCATGGCTTGGGTGTAAGATGCCTCCGCATCGACGTAGTTGGAGCGCGCATGCTGGACGTCCCCGAGTCCACGTAACGAGTGTGCTCGGCCCGGATCATCGAGGCCCCCGAAGATGACCAACGCTTGGGTGTACGACGCCTCGGCATCGGTATAGTTGGAGCGCGTTTGCTGGACGTCCCCAAGCCCACGCAATGCGTCCGCTCGGCCCTGCTCATTCCCGATGCTCCCGAAGATGTCCATCGCTTGGGTGTAAGCCGCCTCCGCTTCGGCATACATGCAGCGGACTCGGTAACTATGTGCGAGCTGGACGGATAGGCGTGCTTCTGCAGCTTGATCCCCAGTAGATCGAGCGATGGCCAATCCTTGCTCATACATTTTTGTCGCTTCTCCATGCTTGTTTTGCAAACGATGAATTTCCCCCAGCTGCAGGAATAGGGTAGCCGACTGAATCGCGGATCGCTTGCCACGTTTCGACGCTGGGATAACAGACGGCTGTTCCAAATTAATGTTATCACCTCATGCCTACTAGAGTAGTAGCCTCTCTAACTTACAATCCACCGGAGGCTCCTCCAGCACTCCGTAGCTGACGGCCTCCCCTTCGGTTCCGACTTCCAACAGCTCAGCATAATCCTGCATAGACTGTGGATTTGCGAGAGTTGACTGTGATCGTAGAGCTTTGGCAGATTTCCTTCGACTATCCTCATAATGACAGCTGACTCCAGATTGAGTTCCTCAAATGGATGGCTGTCAGTGATAGCCTGAGGCAAGGCGGGTAGATAGGATGGGTTAGTGGAGCTTCGCCTTTGATGGGGCTGGGGAGCTCACCTCCCAAGCGATCCAACCGAGTGCCCAGATGTCACTCGCCAGATCCAGTGGCCCTCCACTGAGAACTTCAGGTGGCGCCCAGCGAAAGGAGTATTCGGGGCCAGTAAGTGTCAGGGTGGTAGTGGACGCAGTAAGGTTGACTGGGAGACCCTTGATGTTTTCTGGAGGAACTCTGCTCTCCGACGGCACTGGTAGGGGCGCCGTGTTTGCTTTGGACTCTTGAATTTCTCGAGTAATACGCGCCGAGCCAAAATCTGTGATGAGGGCACGATGCTCCGCATTGACAAGGATGTTCAGCTAAGCGAAAATCAATGTAGGACGAAGTTATACATGAACGGATTGCCACGCTCACTGATTTCAGGTCGCCGTGGCAGATGGGCGGCTGCCGGCTGTGAAGGTATTCGAGTCCGAGTGCCACGTCTTGAATCTGAATAACGGTAATAATTAGTTCCTCGTTTGATGAACTCTATGGTTTAAAAACACACCAGCGACACCCGCTCGGGTAACTCTCACTTCCAAGAACCAAGGAACTTCCAAAGGTTCCCATTGTCCTCCCAAGGAAAAACCAGCCAGGCAATGCGGTTCTCGGTATCCTCCACAAACCCAATAATCTCTACAATGTTTGGATGAGACAATTTGTCCAATATGAGTAACTCGTTAACGAACGCCTGAAAAGGCCAAGTCAGTCATGCCAAATATCGCTATCAAGCGCGAACCTACCCGAAGAAACTTTTCCTCCGTCATGTCACTATTCAGAACGAATCTCATTTTCTTCACGGCCACCGTTCTTCGTTGTTCCCAACTACCGTCCGCCTTGACAAGCGCAGCCACCGCGATGTCGGCATAAGTACCGCCATCTTTGGAAATGGCGCCGCCGGAGTTGATTTCGGTGATGGATATTCGTTTTCTTGACAGAGTCGCGAGGACGTCTCGCTACGGCGAAGAACGAGTTAGCGCTGCCTCCGGAACTCCACCTCATGGATCGGCATTTACAGCAGATAGCTTGATCCTTGTGGACTGTCCGGTCTCGGTTTCCGTAAAAGACTGGGTTCCCTCTCCAAATTCCAGAAGCAGAACAGGGGAGGCTTCCGTTACGACATCGGCTTTTCGTTTGAAAGGATTCGTTCCAGCATCCGGTAGCGCCGTTGGAGGTATTGACATTGTGGCAACTTTGAGCAGCCGCCCTCCAAGTCAAGAGGATCTAAGAGCAGAATCAGCCAGGAAGTGGGTGGTTGAGGAAAGCTCTATGGGTTGGACTTTGGGGGAGCTGTCGTTTGAGAACTGCTGAGCGGTGGTGTTGCACATCTCGACACTTGGGTTTACGTAAGTGACGCGGTCGGACCCTCTGCACCTGGAGGTAAAGTCGTCTCTCGATTTCTGTGCTCGCATCTAGTCGCTGGACGAGCTGACTGGCTTCCCCTCAGCGGCGGCAGCTTCAAACGCAAAGACGGACTTGGGAGAATGAATGAGACTACAAAACCGGAACGGCCTACGTCGCCATTCGGTCGTGCTCGGGATGCCCAAAATGCACTAGATCACTCGCCTGTCACCAAGCGCGGCTCTGGATAGGGAGGGTGCCGGTGAGGTGAACGAGCGAAGTCGAAGTCGAAGGTCGGCCCTAACTTCTTGCCAAGCCTTGGATCCCGCCGAGGGGAGCCCCAGCGCCTAGGAAACTTATCCGACGTCGTGGATTGTCCTTAAAATATTAATAGGATCCTTATGAATTATTTCGGTCAACGTGACTTTTGTCTCAAGTTAAGACAATAGATTGACAGAAGAGGTTCCTTGTAATTACAATAGGTAGAAGTCCACATGAACGGAAACACGGTGACCAGAGGCGATACAAGGATAAGTAAAGATGAGCGAGTATGAGTCAAGGAACGATGTATGTGAGTTGGGATAGATAATGCATAGAAACAAAGGCGAGCGGGTATGGAACGAAAAGACAACCCTTTATTCAGCCTTGATGCCGAGCTCCTCGAGACGATAGCGAGGGGTGAGCATATGGAATTCAACATAGCCCTGAAAGAGGAGATGTGCAATTAGGCCACTGTTTTCATTATCGAGCAAGAAAGTGAGTAGACTCACATAAGTGAAGTTGAGGGCCAACTTGCGGACCTCATCGCTCTGTTCCGATGCGATGGCGACAATCCGTTGAATGTTTGCGGCGGACTCGGCGGCGATTTCCTTAAGAACGACAAGAGGGTCCTTGTTTTCGACGGCGGCGCGGTTCATGAGGAACGAGTTAGTCTCTCCTGCGAGATTTTCCTTGTAAAAGGAGAGGACGTCGCTGAGGGAAGGAGGTCAGGGACTGCGTGCGTAAGAAGTTAAAGGGACTCGGATACTAACTTGGAAAGGCTAATCAATTTTTCAAATTCAGGGGCGAGTTGGATATATGACTGGACGTCGTATGTCTCGGATTTGGGGAAGGCCATATGGCCGTAAACGACCCCAACGCCGGAGCGGCTGCGAAGGAACCAGGGATAGGGGGTGGCGTGGATGCTGAGCTTCAAGTCCTTGGTGGTGGTCTCGATGTAAGTCGCGGTGAGGAACTCGAGTGAACCGCTGACGATCATGTTGGCAGCGACTTGGGGGAACATGTCGTAGGCGTTTCGGAGGTGCTCGGCGTACTTGTCAAGAACAGGGTCATCTTGCGGTTGGCCGCGGAGGAATCGGATATGGAAGTCTTTGATCCTGTCCGGATTCTTCTCCGCAAAGTCGTCGGCGTAGAAGAAGAAACAAGAATAGAGGGCGGCATAGTGCAGATACGGCTCTGGTAAGTGTCCGTAAGATGTCTCGGCAAGGATGGCGGCGGATTGGGTGAGTTTGGTTAGAAGCTTCTGGTCGACAGGGACGTTCCATGATTGGATTTCTGCGGAGAGAAATTGACGGAGAGCGGCGTTGGGCCGAGTCCGTCGTGGTCGATAGTCGATTGCGAGGAGGAAGTCGTCAATGACACGCCTGATGTCGTCATTTGGGGATGTTGGTTGGACGGGGGATCTGGGGAGAGAGAGGCCGATGACGCGGAAGGGGTCAGAAGCACGTGAGGGAGGAAGCGGGCAAGGAGGCTCACTTTTCCGAAACATATAACGAAGTGTTTGACTTGCGAGGCGAGAGCTTGTGTAAAAAGCGACGAGCCAACATGAGGAGAAAAGGAGGGGGATAAAGACAAAGAGAGAGCGGAGGGGGAGGTTTATTGCCAGCTCATGGCTTGCGGCGGGTTGAACCTCTTATAGCAAGGTGTGACCTGCCGATCTCGGAGAAGGGTGTTGGCTGTCTAGAAGGACAGAACGTGCGATAAAATGAAATAAATGAAAGGTGATCGAGGGATGCAAAAGCTAATCCTGATTCAAAAAGAGGCAAACAGACAGCTAGAAGTGGAAGCAAAGGGTTCAGCATCCTTAAAAACAAATAATTACTATATTAGGAAACTCTTCGGGAAATTCACTTCACCCTTTCTTATTGTGGCTAACGGTGACCCCATCCACAAAACAACGGAGACTACTTTGAAAGTTTATTGATTCCACTGGGCGGGATCGTTGGGAACGGGACATAGTAAGTAATTGGTTTCTGTTTTGTAGGGCGGGACTATCCGGGTGCAAAGCAACGTCAGCCCAGCTAAGTGTCGTAAATGGAATCCAAAGAAACTTCTTTCCGGGATCTACTTATCAGCAGCCATCCTCCGGCCAATGGGATGAATCCAGCCGGTGGAGGGGGTGCTGGAACCTCGAAGGGGCCCCCAAGGGTCGCCGTTCCTACACGCCGCAAACATGACGAATGACCAATCCAGACGGACTTCTGGTCCAACAATCCCCACTGGGAAACCCCAACAGCCCACGAGAAACTGGCAAATCTTCACAATTCGGAGGAACGTGTGGGTTGAAACCTTCCTGACTCTCTCTGCTTCATTCTGCTCCACTGACGTCAGGCCCTCACAGGTACAACGTCATATCATGAGAACCTCTTGGAGATGACAGCTGGGTCGAGCCGGTTGGACAATTACACGCTGCTCGTTGGGCGATGGTTAGCGCACAGGTTTCCCACGACAGCGTCCTCTCCGCTGAAGTAGTTTCGATGATATATCAATGTCGCTTTGGATATTTCTGTACATAATGACTTTCGTCTCTATCGTGTTGAATATCTTATTCAAACTTAGCGGCTAAAGTACTTCCAGTGAGCGTACTACACCTGCGTGTCCCGCCCATCGCGGCAGTATCGACTTGACAACTGGACCAGCACAAGGGAGCTACTATATTCGATAGGGAGCACAGATAGCCGTACCTTACCCGAACGGCAGATTGAGAGGGACGGACTGCACGTGGCGGAAGCCTTCCCCCTAGGTGGACCAAGTGTTTGGGGGAAGGCATGGGGCGAGATCGAAAAGTCAAAAACTCTCAGTACTGTATCTTAAGCCGCAGATGTTTTAGATTTTCCGTGTGATAATTAAAAAAAATGTGTTTAAAGCTTTGAGCGATATCCAAAGGAGGGAACCAACCTCGATGTTGCACCACGCATTGACAGAGAACTAATTTTAGATTGCATGATACGTCGTTTCACCACTTCTAAGCATAGCTAGTAGTCCCCTCTAATGCGTACTCGTTTCGTTTGAGGTGCAGATTGACGGGTTTTGGGCGAAAACAAAACACCAATTGTCGACGTGAGAATCGCATCGACTTGGTCTGGCATTTTGTTGTCAACCGCCCAGACGCGTCAACAGGCCACCACCCCGAGCTCCCTTCCCCACCAAAAAAAAAAACACCGAGAAATGTACTTTTGCGCAATCTCCGGAGAGCCGCCCCAAGAACCGGTCGTCTCGTCCAAATCTGGTCAAATTTACGAGCGACGCCTCATCTTGAAGTACATTCAGGAAAATGGGACAGAACCAACAACCGGGGATAAGTTGGAGGAAACGGATTTGATTGCCCTCAAAGCCAGTAAGATCCAAATGCAAGGTGTTATGCGCATGCAACCGGGAGAACTGATAATGCTCTTATCCTCTGCTAGATCCCAAGTCCTCTGCGCCGAGACCAGCTAGTGCCACCTCCATACCAGCGCTTCTGCACACCTTGCAGAAGGAATGGGACTCGCTCATGCTCGAGTTCTACACTCTCAACCAACAGCACCAAGCTACGAGGCAGGAACTCAGCAACTCGCTCTATCAACAGGATGCTGCCACTCGTGTCATCGCTAGGCTGATCAAAGAACGAGATGCTGCTCGAGAGTACGTCCCACCAAACCTTCGCCTTGGTTATCTTACTAACTGCCTCTCCACGACCACTCAGAGCTCTCGCAAGCGTTCAGGCTACTACGGGTCTTTCCTCTACTCAAGATGTTGACATGGCCGAAGCCCCATCCGAGAGTGCCTTGCCCGCAGACGTTATGGCTACCATTGAGGAGACCAACTCTAGGTACGCAGATAGGAGCGCCGGAATTTTGATCGCCATTAACCGTCTCCCTCCTCCCCTCTAGTCTGTCGTCCGTCCGTAAAAAGAGAAAGCCACCAACCGACTACGCCAAGCCCGAAGCCGTCAAAGGCTTCCAATCGGTTCACACTATTCCATCTCTTCATGCTTCCTCGCCAGCCGGCATCACCTCGATAGTGCTCTCCACTACCAACCCAAATCAATTCCTCACCGGCGGCAACGACAAGACCGTCCAGCTTTACGACCGAGAAGCGGGTAAGGTCCTCGCCACCCTCAAAGGTCACACCAAGCGCATCAACCACGTCAGGTTACGCGAAAAAGAAGGGGAGAACACGCTTGTCGTATCGGGAGGCGCTGACAAGACGGTTCGGGTCTGGAGCCACGACTCTGCCTCTGGAGAGTACGCCCCCGCCTCGACCTTCAAGACTCACAAGGGCGAGATCACTGGCATCGACCTGCACCCGTCCGGGAAGTACTTGGCCGTCGGGTCCGCAGATAAGACCTGGTCTCTCCAGTCCCTGGAGACGTTCCAAACCCTGTTCCACGGCGCTGCTGGTGAACCTTACGCATCACTATCCCTCCATCCCGACGGCTGTCTCCTCGCCCTCGGCACTCTTTCATCGACTATCCAAATCTACGACATCCGGTCTCAGTCTTTCGTTGCCTCTCTTGGACCCGAAGAAGTCGCAACTCCTTTCGCCGTCAACACCTTGTCGTTCTCCGAGAACGGATACCACCTCGCGGCGCCAGATGGCACTAGCAGCGTCGCCATTTGGGATCTCAGGAAGCAAAAGACCGTCACATCTATCAACCTCGCTCCTACGGACGCCAATGCAACGTACAAGATTAACCGAATCCGATACGACCCCAGCGCTCAGTGGTTTGGTGTCGCCGGCAGCCACGATGCCAGGATCATCTCGCACAAGACGTGGGAGGAGTTAGTAAGACTCGAGGAAGGCGGCGAAGTCGTTGATCTGGCGTTTGGTGGACTCGGCAAGGAGGTTTGGGGCGTAAGCGGAAGGGAGGTAAGGATTTGGGGGAGTGCATGATGACGTGAGCGTCCGGGTTCGTACAGATTGTATCTTGACTTTCTTAAAAGACTACCGTCGCTCTATCTTTGTTGGCAAATCCTCGATCGTGCGCGGAAATTTGAGTCGAGCATAAACCTAAGCACCCATGGTGTCCAAGGGCTGAATGGGTCCTGACCCTCCTTACGCTCAAAAATGCTCGGCAAGACGACTAGACCGCGAACACGTTCGCGAATCAATCAGGAAGATTCGGTGGGATGGAGGGGGGCCCTTGACGGTTGACTTTCACAACATACGCTGAGGACTGGTTGGTCAACAAGGACGTGGGCGGGCAGAAATGCTCTGGCATATGAGTCTGGGGTTTAGTTCACGTAGCTGATATTGTTGCGTAGAGATGGACAAAGAATCATGGTCATGATATTTGAAAGCGATCGAACACATAGACGCTCCTAATTATTTGTTTCAGGCTCCGCCCGACATCCAGAACCGTATGGCGGGATCTCTAAGATCGTCACCGCTGCGGCGTAGGTGTGGCTCTCCGATGGCTCGTTTCCATACGAAGGGAAAGTGCTCGTCTCGGTAAACATACCGGGCTTGCCAATCCAAATCAGATCCATCTCCAACTCCACATCGCAATGTTCCAAAACCAGTTGAAATCCCTCCGGTGGCTCATCTTTATTTATGGAGATTGATTCCGGAATATTCGTCTCGAACCTGTTGGATGTAAAGCGGTTAAGGGTGTGCGGATTGTAGCTGCTGTAATCATCCACTGGATATCGCATGACGTTTTCTGCCCCGGAGGCTGTGCCAAACTTGAATGTTGAGTTGGGAATATCGGTGTACTCGTCTTCGTACATGTTTTTATACACAGCTTTTGTGGAGACTGGAATGCCGAACTGGCGCGCCGCATACACGAGGATCTGGTCGCTGCCTGTTTTCCCGTAGAGGCATGGGTATCGTCCGAAAAGGAAAGAAGAGTAACAAAGAAGGTGCCCACCTTTCAGTATGTCTATAAGATGAACGGAACGCCGAGCTAACGGCAGTGGATACTCGTGGCGCGAAGGAAACGCGAGTCGACCTCCATTTGGACGAAAATCCTTGTTTTCCAGAACCTCTGCTTTTAAATCCTGGAATATCTGCTTTGAAGATACATCGAGGTTGGCATTCAGCTGGGAGGGAATGAATGCTTGGATGGCGTTGGTCTTGTAGATATCGTAAGCGATGGTGATCCTATGCCCGGCCGTTACAGGCAGAATTTCATGCTCTGTATCCGCGTAGAAAAAGACCCAAGGGAGATTGGTTTTGGATAGACCTCTCCTCCCGTCTGTACTCCAGTCTATGCTCGTCTCTGAACTCCAGCGTTTAAGCATCAGCTGGCCACCTGAGAAGCTAGTCGGAAGTCCGATGAGTAATGTGCCGATGTGATTTTCCCCCTTGGGTGTATCTTGATGTAGCTTGAAGTGACCGCCTACCCAAGAGAAATCAGTGAGGAATCAATTATCTTTCCTAAAAAAACACTTCCACACCCGTAACGTATGAGTTGAGCTTATAAAGTTTGGCCTCAACCTGTTTGACACTGAGTATAGAAATTTCTCTTGATATCGCGTCTAGTATCGCACTTTCGTCGGCCAGCGGATCGAAGTTGAAGCCGAAGCGGTCGGCTCGTATTTCTCGGGCCAGACGGTAGGATTCGTCTTGAACTAGTTCATTTCCTCGACCAAAATGAGAGGGTTCTCCATCTTGATGCAGTTCGTCGAGCATTTTTTCGTCGGTTTGAAAGATGGGTACGACCCTTCGAGATTCATTGATGAATGGCAATCGATCAGTTCGATTTACTGCATGCATGCTTGGGCAGGAAGTCAGACTGCCGTACTTTGCCTTGCGTGTGTCCGAGGGGTCTCCACAACCGATTTCATACATGAGAAGCGGATTGCTGCATCCAAGAGAAGATACATCTAGGTTCCCCTGTAAAACAGTAATGCTGGAAAAGCGCATCTCTTGCCAGGCCCACTGCAGGCGGTCCAATACTTCGGCCTCCGTTTTCGAGATCGGTTGGCGACTGCTCAAATACGCTTTTGACATGGAGAATTTGACGATGGTAGGATGGAGGCAGACTTGAGGGGGGACGTTTGAAGTTTGATTGCAGTGAACCGCCCGACGAAACTCTAACTCGGTTCGACAAACAAAGCAAAACATAAAACAACGTATCTTTTTATCATTGCCCCCGCCCTCGTCTGAGCGAACGAACTTTGCCTGCAGGGTTGCTAGCGAGTGAGTAATTCCAGGGCAAGGTGGATGCCAGTGGGCCTACACGCTCAGACCTGGTGAACATCGCTATCCAGGATCTATCGTCCCTAGCTTCGCCAGGCTGATTTCTTATATCTTTCCCGCCGCAACACTCGCAGATCGCTGAAGACTGAATCCTTCAACCTTGAAAGCCATGTCGAATATCTTTTTAAGCACAAGGCCTCCAGTCACGGCATACGAAGCCGAAAAACTGAGAAGCCTCTCCAAATTCGTCCAGCAAAGCGATGTTGACATGTTCGAGATTCACGGCTACATTAGTCAAAGTACAGCCCAAAATCACACCTTAATTTACACAATTGACCAGGGAGGAAAGCTCGGTGCAAGGTAAGGAATCTAATTAGAATTTGCAGGACATGTGACAATTTTCTCCTTTTTTTTTGCTGATGTCAACCTCATAGTGTGCTTCCACTAGGCAATATGGACACAAAGTCACTCAGCGAGCTCTATGAGAGCATTGATCGGGCTGCTCCAGTAGTTGGTGGCGGTACTCGATGTGAAGTGAATCCCAGAACCCTACCACGCGATCGCTTCAGCTTGAATTTCAACCCACTCGAACTCGAGAATGTTGTTCTTCCTGCTATATCGGCCTTCTGCAAAACAGGGGTAGAAGCAAAACTCTACTCTCTGAGCGTGATGACTAAAGGTAAATAGCTCAGGAATAAAGCCTCGAAGCGTGCATCCTCACTGACCTTCACAGGTGATTGTTTCGGAACGACCACTAGCACCGATCATGAAGAGCGTAGAGACTACGTGGGCTCATTGGTCATCGGCATTCCCACCGTCATAGACGGTGGGGAGCTGTTTCTCGCCAAAGACGATCGCAAGAGCACTATCAAAATAAGTGCGAAAGCAGAGGAGCAGGAACCCCCCGCTTCCTTTTGGGCATTCATCCCTCTGGGGGTTGAGTCTCGAGTCCAGCCAATCGCCTCTGGTTATCGGTTAACTCTGAACTACAAAGTTTTTGCAACAGGGGCCGTTCTGTACAAAGGCCCAACGAAGCAAGGATGGGTCGATGTAAAGGGACTAGAACTTTACAGGCATTTGGAAGATTTATTTCAAGACGAGGATTTCCTTTGGTCTGGAGGTTATGTTGCTATTCCATGTCAGTACGAATACCCGACATTGGAACTCAAGTCCTGGAGTGCGTCAGATCTCGGTAGTATCCTCAAAGGTGAACAGCGGAATACTTATACTTTGGGAAGAACATTTAAAATTAACATTGCTATGCCGGTCTAGGAAGTGACTACCTTCTCTGGAATGCATCGGGAGCGGTTGGCTATAGCCGAAGTATGGCGGTCGCCCGCAAGTTGTCGGTAGGCTTTGATCTATCCGACACCTTCTGGATCGAGGACAAGACTCTCAAGACTATCAGAGCCAGCGGAAGTAAAGTGTACCCGGTGGATGCGTTCAGTAGCTACAACCCCAACCTTGGAATCGCCCATCCCACTTCCAATTCGCTCAGGGGCCCTCCAAGCCACACCTTGCTAGAGAAGGGATGGAAAACAGATTTTCAAATCCTAGGAGAAGAATGCGATTCGATGCTCGAGATGCAGCTCATATGGGCTGCGGCTCCAACGGTTTGGTTCAAAGACGGCACAGTTCTTCAGGAGGGGGAGTCTACATGTTCAATTGTTCAATCGTACGTTTCGGCAGTAATAGTTTTGGAGGTTCCTGTATCTAGCGACTAAAAGGCTGTTGGGCAACGATCCCCGGAAATACGTTTGGGTGTTTGGGCGTTCGCCTTCTGAGAGCGCGGTTTCTCCCCAGGTCCGCTGCAGGTACTTCAATACTGCGGCCTCCGTTTCTGAGATTGCTTGGCGACTGCTCAAATATGCCTTTGGCATGGATCGGTGCGGTGATAGAGGGATGACGTGTCGGTTTGTGAACTTTTGCCCAATGAAGCTCGGTTTCTAATGAAACCATTGCCCGTTATCTTTTCTGAGCAAAGGAGTCCTGCCCAGATCCAGCTACTGATGAGCCAGCCGTATGCTCTACAGTAAGGCGCATACCATTCTTGATTGGCCTCGGCAGCTGGACTGGGTGGACGTTTCAACGAGATGATGTGATTCTACAGAGACCGGACAGAGAAATATTCAATTCTAGTCATGACATCCTATTCATTTGTTTCATGCTCCGCCCGACATCCAGAACCGTATGGTGGGATCTCTAAGATCGTGACCGCGGAAACGTACGTATGGTCTCCCGAGGGCTCGTTTCCATACGAAGCAAAACTGCTTGTCTTGGTAAACCGACGGGGCCTGTCGACCCAGATCAGATCCATCTCCAGCTGCAAATCGCAATGCTCCAAAAGCAGTTGAAATTTTTGCTGTTCCCCATCTACACAGATCGATTCTGGAAGACCATCCCCGAATCCATTGGATGTAAAGCGATTAACGCCAGTACGTAGCTGCTATAATCGTCCACCGGATGACGCTCGGAAATTGCGTCCTCACTGGCAGAGGTTATCTTGAAGTTGAATATTGACTCTGGGATATCCGGCGGAAGCCATTTCATATCCATCAACGTGCAGTCTTCTTCGTCGTATCTGCCCCCATTTACGCTTTTATAAACACCTTTTGTGTATACCGGAATGCCAAACTGGCGCGCCGCATACACGAGGATCTGGTCACTGCCTGTTCTCCAGTAGAGACATGAGTACCGTCCGAAAAGGAAAGAATGGTGACAAGGAAGTGCTCACCTCTCAGCATGTCTGTAAGATGAGCGGAGAGTCGAACTAGAGGCATTGGATACTCATGGTTTGACGGAAATGCAAGTCGACCCCCATTTGGACGGAAATCCTTGGATTGCAGGACTTTTGACTTCAAATCGTGGAAGATAGGTCTGGAAGATACATCGAGTTTGGCGTTCAGCGGGGAGGGAATGAGTTTTTTGATGTGGGAGTGGTAGATATCATAAGCGATGGTGACCCTATGGCCGGACGTTACGGGCAGAATTTCATGCTCGATATCCCCGTAGAAGAAAACCCAAGGAGTATCGGCTTTACGTAGATCCTTCCGCCCGTCTGTACTCCAGTCGATGCTCCTTTCAAACTTGTAGCTTTTAAGCAACAGCTTGCCGCCTGAGTAGCGAGTCGGAAGTCCGATGAGCAAGGTGCCGATGTGATTTCTTCTCTTTGGTGTATCTTGATGTAACTTGAAGTGACCTCCTATATCAGAGAAAATGATGAAGGATCAAATATCCCTCCTTAAGACGTTTACGCACCTGTAACGTATGAATTGAGCTTGTAGAGTTTGGCCCCGACCTCTACGCAGTCGAATGCAGAAAGTTCTCTTGATATCGCGCTCAGTATTCCAGATCCTTCGGCAAGCGGATCGAAGTTGAAGCCGAAGCGATCGGCTCGTATCTCTCGGGCCAGGCGGTAGGACTCGTCTCTGACCAGTTCATTTCCACGACCAAAATGAGCTGGTTCTCCATCCTGATGCAGCTCGTCGAGCATTTTTTCGTCTATCTGAAGGATGGGTACAACCCTTCGTTATTTATACATGCAAGGGCCAAGGCAATCGATTAGCTTTTTTGCACCGCGTGCTTGGATTGGAAATCAGGTTTTCGTACTTTGCACTACGTGTGTCCGTACCATCTCCACCGCCGACTTCATACATGAGAAGCGGGGTTTCGACTCCAATGGAGCATAAATCTAGATTGCCTTGTAAAATGCGTTCATCCATGGCATCCATGTGCAGTCGGCCCCAGGACCGCTGCAGGTCCTTCAACACTGCGGCTTCGGTTTCCGAGATCGGTTGGCGACTGCTCAAAGAGTCCTCTGACATGGGAAATTTGGAGATGATAGAATGGAGGTAAACTTGAGGGGGTGGGGGGATGTTTGATTTTACGAAATCGCCCGCACGAATTTATAACTCAGTTCAACAAACAAAACAAAACACAAAACATAATGTGTCCTTTGTCCATTCATCATTGTTCTTGTCCGAGCGAGCGAATTTTGTCCTTCTACTCGTCAGTGAGTGACTCCGGATCCAGAGTAAGGCGCACACTGCCCTGCGCCGTCAGTCCATATATATCCTCAGTCTTTTTTTTTTTGTCTCTAACTTTCAGGTCCATCAAGTAGATTTCTCATATTTTCTACACCGCAACACTCGCAGCTCTCTGAAGATCGAATCCTTCGATCTTAGCAGCCATGTCGAACCTCTTTTTAAGCATCAGGCCTCCAGTCACACCGTACGAAGCCCAAAAACTGAGAAGCCTGCCCCAGATCGTCCAGCAAAGTGATGTTGATATGTTCGAGGTCCACGGATACATTCATGCAAATACAACTCAAAATCAGACCTTGATTTACACAGTTGACCAAGGAGGAAAACTCGGTGCAAAGTAAGGACTCGCCGAGCTTGCAGGACTTGTTGCCCTTCTCTCCCGTTTGCTGATTTCAACGTCAAAGGGTACTTCGACCAGGCGATACAGACACAAAATCACTCGGCGAGCTCTATGAGAGCATTCACCAGGCTGCTCCGATAGTTGGTGGCGGTACCCGGGGTGAAATGGATCCCAGGAACCTACCACGCGATCACTTCAGCTTGAATTTCGACCCACTCGAACTCGACAACGGGATTCTTTCTGCCGTATCGGCCTTTTGCAAAACAGGGGCAGAAGCAAAGCTCTACTGTTTGAGCGTCATGGCTAAAGGTAGATACATCAGCTAAAACTGTTGAAGGGGTGCGTCTTAACCTCACTGGCGTTTGCAGGTGGTTGTTTCGAAACGACGGCGAACGCTGATCATGAAGCGCGTGGAGACTACGTAGGCTCTCTGACCATCGGCATTCCCACCATCTATGACGGGGGTGAGCTGCTTCTCGCGAAAGATGATCGGAAGACCACTATCAAGACAGGTGCAAAAGCAAAGAAGGAGAAAGCCCCCGGCTCCTTTTGGGCGTTCAACCCCCACTGGAGTCGAGTCTCGAGTTCAGCCGATTACCTCTGGGTATCGCCTAACTCTGAGCTATAGAATATTCGCAACCGGAGCCGTCCTGTACAAAGTCCCAATGAAGCGAAAATGCATCGATGTAAAGGGACTAGACCTTTACAGGCATTTGTACAATTTATTCCGGGACCCGAATTTTCTTTCGTCTGGAGGCTGTATTGCTATCCCATGTCAGTACGAATACCCGACATGGGATTTCGAGTACTCGAGAGCGGGGAAGCTGTGCAGTATACTCAGAGGTGAGAAGCGGGACGCGTATACTTTCGGGAAGAAAATTTGAACCTAACATGGTTACGCCCCTCTAGGAAGTGACTATCTTCTTTGGCATGCAGCAGGAGCGATTGATTATCGCCGAACTATGACGGCTGCCCGCAAGTTATCGGTTGACTTTGATCTATCCGACACCTTCTGGATCGAGGGCGAGACTCTCAAGAGTATCAGAGTCAACGGAGAGAAAGTGTACCCGGTGGATGCGTTCAGTAGCCACAACCCCGACCTTGGAATCGTCCATCTTACGTCCCATCAGCTCAAGAGCCCTTTAAGCTACGCCGTGCTGTCGAAGGGAACTGGTTTCGAACTCCTAGGAGAAGAATGCGATGCGATGTTCGAGATGGATCTAATCTGGACTGCGGCTCCAACGGTCTGGTACAAAGACGGCACAGTTCTTCAAGATGGGGAGGAGGAGGAGGAGGAGGAGGAGGAGACGTGTTCTATTGTTCAATCGTACGTTGCGGCTGTAATAGTCCTGGAGATTCCTGTACCTAGCAAGTAAGAGACTGTTGGGCGACGATCCCCGGAAAATACGTTGGGTGTTCGGGCGGTACCTTCCCGACGTGTGGTCATCTGCCAGGAGGGAATCAAAGACGTTGGAAAGAAAGCATTCGCAAAATAGACATAGTGACATTGGCACCTTTGAGGCCTGTCGGAGAGTTCTTGGAGGGAAACATCGGTCTGGAGGACGCCCGGAGCGTAGTAATGGGGCTAATAAGGCTGTCGCTCGTTCGAAGTGCTCGAAGCGCGTGTCGGGGACTGTCGAGCACTCTGACTGGGTTAAAGCGGACGTGGTCGGATATAATGGACGCACATGCCGTCCTCTGGTCCGCTTGACGACTCAAACAGTGTTCCTTGACAGGTCGAGCTTCAATTCGCGTCGATTTCAGTTGCGTCTCAACGTAGATCTTTTGTAGTACTCGCTCAGGTGCTTGCAAAAGAATTTGTTATGCACCCGCACGCCGCGGGAATAACGTTTCTAACCACGTCGTTGCAGCGTTGGACGGGGTAGTTTTACTGGCGTGACTCGAGCATTGATATCGAGTGATATGCCGTTTGCATAAGCTAGAATGGTGACAGTGAGATTTCGGTGGATTGGGACACAAAGGTTTCGTAAAGTGCATCTAATGATAGTGCAGCGTGACTGGCAGAGGGAACGGAACACGTGTAGCGCCACAGTCGAGTGCAAATAGAACACGGGAACAATTTGATTTGGAGGGCCGTACTGCGGAGAGTTCTCATGAATAACGGGGATCCATGTGGGCTTGTCACGGCTGGTTATCGGATGACGAAAGAGGGACTGCCGGCTCGGTGTTCCCCTAGTACGACGGTGGCCGGGGATCGAATCGACGGAAGTGATATCCCGGGCAAAAGAGTGTGGGATGCCGAGTAAGTGTCAGAGAGCGGCTTGGAATGCGGCCGGCATGGGTTGGATGGTTTCTTGGAACGGCAAAAGCTGCGTGGATGGAGTGTGGATTGTGGGCAGATAGCATCAAGGTTGAGGTATGTCCGAATAGCAACTCTCGGCGCCGCGCTCTCTTCACACAGCGTGTCGGTGGCGTCCCTCGCAGTAGCGAACCGAACGTCGGTCAGGCACAAAAAAGTATAAGCGGATGGAGAGACTTATGATACCCCTCAGCACGACCACCAGAACTAGCCATGCACTGCTAATAATTATCCCCATATCGTTTGAATATTAGCATTTGATAGTTGCTGTTGCTACCATGGTGCACATTCGTGTACAGACTCATGATATTTCTTTGGGTTGGTGGCTGTGTCTAAGAAAAGAGCGAGGTGTCTGCGGTCCCTGTCTGTTTCTCTCGACCCCAACGTCATATTTGGCCAACCCCGTCCGCATTGCAATCACTCTCGCTCTCTTTCTCTCTCCCTCTCTACCCTTCCCTTGTACACCGTCACACACCCAACAATGGCAGACGTCGCTGCTGTCAACCTCAGCAACGATCCAAAGGTACTCACTCATCGTCACTTCTATTTTTATCAGCCAGTTCTAATTTCAACCACGTCTCCTCCCTCCACGGCGTGTATTTTGGTAGGGTGTGCCCGTCATTGGCCCAAACGCGTTGACAGAGCAGAAAGCAGCAGAACACGCAGAGAACACTATAAATACCCTCAAGCCAATTGTAAAACCGTCAGAGGCTAAACGTACGCTCACTCTGAATACCCCGTCGATATACCTCTTTGCAGCCTGGTGCTCATCCATTGTCCTTCCCGCTCTTGCATGCATTTCCATCTTCTTAATCATCACTCAGCCGTCGCTGTCGACGCAAGCAACGGTCACGCTCCTACTCCTACTATTACAATCAGTGACGCCGACACCGAGCCGCAGCTCCTCGACAAGTCCGGCAAGCAACAGAATGGCGTCGGCGCCCAAGCCACACCCTCCGCAACACCTCCCTCCGAGGCGGGAGATAACGTCAACGATGAGGACAAGGACCCCGCAACGGCCGCTCCCGGCTCAATGCCCACCCAACCCGTCGGTGAAGTCCCAGACTGGTTCTCCAATTCCAAGGTCGGATGGCGCCAAGTGAGCGGCATCGACGATCCAACTCCGACCGCCATTCAAGCAGAGAAGAACCTCATCCAAGCATGGCTCAACGACATGTACTACGGAGACTGGTACCACAACGCAGGAATCATCGTGTTCGCAGTCCTTGCCACCCACCTCGCGACCCTCCTCCGTATGGGCTTGGGTTGGATGTTCATCATCCTCGCCTTTTGCGCGACTTACTACGCGAACAGCGTCCAGAGGTTCCGCACTCGAGCAAGGGAAGACATTCAACGCGAGCTCATGAAGAAGAGGCTCGTCCACACCGCAGAGTCTGCAGACTGGATGAACGAATTCCTCGAAAGGTTTTGGAAGATTTACGAGCCCGTCTTGAGCCAGTCAATCAAGGCCACCGTCGAACAAGTCCTCACGTATTCCACTCCAAGTTTCCTCGACTCCCTCAAGCTGGGAACTTTTACTTTCGGAAGCACCGCTCCTCACATCGTTTCAGGTACGTCGTCCTCTGGGCTGTGCTCGTGCCTTCGCTGAACCCTCACGATTTATGCCGCCAACAGTCAAGACCGATCCCTTCACGCCCGACGACACCATCCTGATGGAATGGGCCGTCAAATTCACTCCAACAGACATGGAAAACATCACTCCAGCGCAGGCAAAGCTCAAGAGCAACCCAAAGGTAATGAACGTCTGGGAATTGCTTAGTGAAGATGTCCTCAACGGTCGACCACATTTTAGATTGTTTTGGATGTCAAAGTTGGCAAAGGCCCCGCGGTAGCCACGCTTCCCATTTTGGTCGAGGATATGACATTTGCTGGCAAGATGAGGATTAGGATGAAGCTCATGCAGACCTTTCCTCACATCAAGGTGCGCTTGCTATGCTGTCATTCGACGCGTTCGTTCGCTCAATAGCCAATTCGTGCCAGACCGTCGAAATGTCCTTCCTCGAAAAGCCAGCGTTCGATTACGTACTTAAGCCTATCGGGGGGGAGACGTTTGGTTTCGATATCGGAAATGTGAGTCTTGGTCGGCGAGAGTTCGACTTGCTGCTAAGCACCACTGGGCGTAGATTCCTGGCCTCTCTGCGTTCGTCCGCGAGACAATCCATTCCATCCTTGCTCCGATGATGTACGACCCTAACGGTACGTGTTTTTGGGTGGAACCGGGCTGGACTAGCCTGCTAATGGGTCGATTACGCAGTCTCCACCTTGAATCTTGAACAATTGCTCAGCGGCGCGCCAATTGGTGAGTTGATTTGTACCTTGTCAGCGCTGTACCCCTCTGATTACCAAGCTCGTCTTCAGATGCCGCTGTCGGTGTACTTCAAGTCCACGTCGTTTCGGGCAAAAACATCAAAGGCGGCAAGCTTGGCGGCGGAACTCCCGACCCCTACGTCAGCATATCCATCAACAACCGCGCTCAACTCGCTCGTACAGGGTTCAGACCCAGCACTGTCAACCCGCACTGGGGATCTACTCACTTTGTGATCCTCAACCAAGCGAACTTGAACGAGATATTGACTTTGTCGGTCATGGACCATAACGAGCACCGGTTAGCCCTTTCTTGTTGATCAGCACACCCACATTGAGACTGAGTGGTAACGGGGTCATTATAGGAAGGACACGTCTCTCGGCCAGGTCAACTTCGAGTTGAGTTCCATCTTGGAGGATGCGACGCAGGAAGGTCTCGTGAAGGAGATCATGCGAGACGGGAAGGAGCGTGGAGAGCTTCAGTTTGATCTGTAAGGTCGTGGTCACGATTTCTGTCTGAAAGTCGCTGACCTCGTTGGTACAGCTCGTACTTCCCGGTCATCAAACCTGCTATCGTCGACGGAAAACCTGAACCTCTTCCAGAATCCAACGTTGGCATCTGTCGTCTTACTGTTCACCAAGCCAAAGACCTTGATCGTTCTCGCATCACCGATTTGAATCCTCTCGCCAAAGTCTACCTCTCCGGTTCCAAGGTTCCGCAGGTTGCGACCCACACCGTCAAGCATACTCTCGCACCTGTCTGGGAAATTCCAACCCAATTCCTTGTGCCGAACAAGAAGCACTCGACAGTAACTATCAAGGTGATCGACGAGAGGGATTTCTTGAAGGATCCTGTGATTGGCTACATGACCGCTCGATTGGATGACCTTTTAACGGCAACTCAAAAGAGGGGCAGGGAGAATTGCTGGTGGACGTTGAGCGGTTGCAACACTGGGAGAGTAAGGATTAGTGCCGAGTGGAAGCCGCTGAACATGGCTGGCAGTCTTCAGGGCGCTGGCACCTACACCCCTCCCATCGGTCTGGTTCGGCTTTGGTTGGTCCATCTGCTCTCTCAAACAACGGTTCGATAAACTAACTTTACAACCACAGGATCAAGCGCGCAAAGGACGTCAAGTGAGTATCGGCGAACTCCTTGAGTGGCGTCACGTTCAACTTTATTTTGCAGGAATGTCGAGTCTACCCTCGGCGGCAAGTCCGACCCGTATGTTCGCGTCATGCTCAACGGTGTCATCAAATCTCGAACAGACATTGTCAATAACAGTACGTTCCATGGCAATTCCGCCCTGACTACCCGCTGATGCATAGTCTCTAGACCTCAGCCCGGAGTTCGACCAAATCATTTACGTCCCTGTTCACCATCTCCGAGAGGTCGGTGTTGTGCCCCAGTCGTCGGTCTCGTCTTGCGTGTTCATTAGTCCTCCTTTTTCTTGTTGATAGACTCTTGTTTTGGAAGTTATGGACTTCCAAAATATTGGAAAGGTAAACATAATGTAGGCATGCCTCGCGTCGACAGAGATCTTATGTTTGTTTTACAGGATCGCAGTCTTGGAGCAGTCGAGCTCAAACTCAGCGACTTGGCCGTTGCTGATCGAGATAATCACGACTTCCCCTACATCACCAACGGCAAGATTGATCGCAACAGTCCCATATTCCTGGACAAGAACATTTCAAAAGGGTTCCTGGAGTATGAAGCCGAGTTTGTGCCTTCGCTCAACATCAAGGGTATCGAATTCGATCAAAGGAACGAGCTCGAAAAAGCTGTCGAAGAAGGTGCTCGTGAATCTGGTGCCCAAGGTGATGTGGGAGATGATGTGGCTAGCGCGGACGGCTCTGCCAGTAGTTCAGATGAAGATTACGAGAAGGTGCCGGAGGGCGTAACCGTCGGTGAACCCACGACCCCCACGACCCCTGCCAGGCCTACGACTCCATCGCAGGCACAAGGTCAACAAAGCACGGACACCACCAAGATTGGAGATACCACGGCGTCGGAAAGGAATCGGTCTGCATCGCCGGCGCGTGGTTCCGTCGAGGTTTCCCGAGAACAATTACTTCACACGTGTAAGTGTAGCTGTCGCATGGGTCGACCTTTTGTCTCACCTTGAGCCGTCTACAGCCGCTGGCATTCTCATTTTCAATGTCAAGTCTGGCAAAATCTTCCACAAGGCTCGATTGGAGGTTCTCTTGGACGACTCTTACTGGCCAGCGTTTGCAACCGAGAGGGCTCGGTCATCTGCGAATGCCAAGTGGGACGCAATCGGAGAAGGTTTTGTCAAGGAGCTGGACTTTGGGCGCGTGTGGCTTCGGCTAAACGAGCACGACGAAGGCGAGAAAGAAGACATCCTGGGAGACTTCAAGTGCGATACCAAAGCGTTCCTCGAACGCTCCCTTGTGAGTCGCTTGGTATGGTAGGAAATGCTGTTCGTTGACGTGACTTTGATATTCACTAGGACACGGACGCCGAGTTCACCCTCACCAGAGCAGACGGCACGTCCGTTGGCTCCGTTATCATTTCGTCCAAGTTCGTTCCAGTTCCCATCAAACTTGATCCTAGGGAAAGCATCAACAGTAAGTAACCTTACTTTGCACCGTATCCTCTGCTAACCGGTTGCCTTGATTAAGACATGGGCACGCTCCGCGTGGACTTGATCAGCGGGAAGGATATTCGAGGTGCAGATCGTAGCGGTAAGGTTTACTGCATACTCTAGTCGATTAAAACTCAATTAAATTCCTTCAAGGCAAATCCGATCCTTTCGTGGTCTTTACGCTCAATGGGCAAAAGATCGGGAAGTCCGAAACCAAGAAGAAAACGCTAACTCCCGAGTGGAATGAAACCTTCTCGGCTCAAGTGGTGAGTTGACCTTTTCTAGTCGCTTGCTGAAATCTAATCCATCTTTTCCTTAGCCTTCACGCGTTGCTGCTGACTTCAGCCTGGAGGTGTTCGACTGGAATCAGATCGAGCAAGCGAAATCACTTGGAACCGGCCGGATAGAACTCGCGGACATTGAACCCTTCCAGGTGGTGGAGCGAATTATTCCCATCGTCTCAGCCAAGCACGGAGAAAAGGGTGAAATCCTGCTACGTCTGATCTTCACTCCCGAGATCATCGCTAAGACCAGGAAGAATACTTCTACATTCTCCACGGCTGGAAGGGCCATGACCCAGCTCGGCGGTCTCCCACTCGGTGCTGGAAAGGGCGTCGCTCATGGCGTTGGAAGTGTCGGGCGACATGTTACTGGTGTTTTCAAGAGGGCCAAGTCGATCAAAGAGGGCGACGATTCAGACGTCGAACCTCCTCCGGCCCAAGTGTCCATGCCCGCTGGTCCCAACGCTAGTCCTGCTGCCGCCGTTGCTGCTGGCACAACCATCCCGCCCACCCAAGACCTTATTCCCCAGCCTGAAACTGGCGTCGTCAGGGTGGTCGTTATTGGGGCCAAGGATCTATCTACCGCGGGGGAAACCTCTGTAAAACCGTACCTGGTTCTTAGAGTCGGAAAGGAGAAGTTCAAGACAAAGCATGCCGGGAAAACCTTGACCCCTGAGTGGTGAGATCATTGGTTATCACGTTCTCAACACCTTCTTTAGCTGACTCCTTGCACCAGGGACGAGACCTTTAGCTTCCAAGTAACTCCAGATATCCGAAGCATGCACTTGGGCATTTATGATGATAAGAGCTTTGCTAAAGACAAGTGCCTAGGCGAAGCCGACGTTGAGGTACGTAACTTCGGCCCGACGTCTTGGGCACTTTTTGATCGACCCTCGTCCACAGATCTGGCGTCACTTGCAGCCAAACGCATCAGCGCCTCTGTTGGCCGCTGACGTCTGGACCGAGCTCCGCAACGGCACTGGACAAGTTCATATTCGACTCGAGTACGAACGTGGTTTAGGACATGGACGGAGCTCCACGAACTTAAGCACTTCGCGCACCATGGGCCTGGGAAGCCCTTCGCGGTTCAGCCTCCACAAGCCGAGACCAACTGATGAATAGATATGCCTACATACAATTATATACCCCTCCACAGTGGACATGTACGTTCCTTTAGTTCATCGATTTTTTTGGGTCAGTCGTATGGCCTCCTTGTGTCTTTGCGAAAATCTGCCTTTATAATGCTGGGGATTGGATACGGCGACGTCGACTCTCCCTGGTACCATGGTGATGCTGGAACTTTGTATGCATGCATTTTGGAATAGCCACTCTTCCCTGCGACCATCGTCAACCTCCATCGAATAGTGAACCCTTGTAAGCCTTTATCAAGAGGAGGTCACAAACGGTAAAGGTTACAATGAGATTTCATATGCATTGGAAAAGGACTATAGGCTATACATTTCCCTTCGATTCTCTCAAAGGCTCAGTTTAGTTTCAAAGTGATTTTTGTCCAGGTCCCCCATGAGTCCAGCTTTGTCGTTTGCTATTTCCTTCCTATAATTCCTCGCTTCCTCCAACGTCATGGAGTTTCCGAGGTTGGCTCCACCTTCACACTGGGGCCAATGCGCTTGTTGCGGAGGCATATCCGTTGTTGAAGGGATGTGATTCTCTGGGTCGACGAGGAGCAAGGCAATTAACTTGCGGTATCCTGGCTTTGTTGGATCGATCAATTTGAACGGAGAGTATTTGTATTGGTACGCGTTCGGGAAGGCCGTGCTTCGGCCAGTAGGAAGCTTCATGGCTCCAATGACTTGATTGCTATCTTCGCCTCTGCGTCATTTGGTCCGCACTATGAGCATTGAATTTGGAGCGGAGGACCAAATCCTCAGATTACTCACTCTTCCAAACCCCATGTCAGTTTGATACCGTGGGCATCATTTTGCTCGCGCACAGAAGGTCCCAAGCTAACGGGCATTCGGAATTCCTGCTCGGGCTCGGTAGTATTGTCGGAGTCGTAGTAGTGCACGCCAGCCGCGACAATCCTTTCGTTTGCCCTTCCAACGGTGTCCCACGGACAACCTGGCCACTCAGGATTTTCCGGGGTCTGGGGTTCATGTGGAGCGTGAGTCAGAAGGGTGCTGAAGATCACGAGAAAGGGGACCTACGAGATGAATTCCGGTCAACCTAACGCAGACTTGCAACTTCTTCCCTTCCGTTGAGTAAGTGCTAACTCGCTGACTTTGCCTAGATCGAGGTGAGTTTTTCCTTGATATCAGCCTTTGGTAGCCAAACGCTCACCTTCTCCGCAGCGTATTCAGAGGATGAAGGTCCGTCAATACCCTATCCCAAAGAAGAGAGAACCTTCCGACCAAGGCCTCTATAACAGTCACGAGGTCTCTTCCATATTCCGGGTGGACGTTATTGATGTACCCGAGGGCTTTTGCCGGCTCCCCGTTGCTCCCGAGCTGAAATTCAGTCGGAATCTGGGAGAACTTGGTGGAGTACGACCACGCCCCCATGTTGCCGGCAGGAGACGGGCCAGTGAGCTGTTCGAGGTTCTTTTTCCCGTCGGGCCCGGTACTCCAGCGGAGGGTACGGCCGTACACTGCGCAGAATAGATCTGGATCAACAAGATCGAAGACCCTGCCGCCTGGGTTGACTGGCCATGGGCGGAAGTCCTTTTCCGTATCCGCGGCATTTTCGAGGACATGGACCGCCTCAAGCAGCTTCGCGTTCAAGTCTTCGGATATAAGCTTGTCGGACTCGTAAAGTCTGGCGCCACACGAGGGCTGAGCAAGAGAAGTTCGGGTTACGTCATTGGAGCACTTGTTCGGGCGAAATAAGATTGCATTGCATCGACGTACTAGGATTCCAGTAGGATCGGCGTTCATCTTTGCGTAGTCTCCCAACTCATCCAAGACCATTTTCACTTCCTTTCTTGATAGATTTCCCCCACGAATGGGTTGTTGAAGCGCCTCCTCCACCCACTGAGCTCGAATGGCTGGATCCTGAAACTCCGCCCACCAAGAGTGCTTATTTCGCAGACTGTAAGAAAGCTCGTTCATCCTAAGCTCCGTAAGCTGAGGACACGAACGATCGTTACGGAAGTTTAGCGGTAAGTGTTCAACCTGAACAGAGATGCATATGGCTGACCGTCAACGGCTGATCTCCGCCATCATTGCGGTTGTCAAACTGAGTGAAAGGGAAGGGAAATTGGACGTTCGAAATCAAGTTGATAGACATCTGTGGCTACAGAGTAGGAAGGTCCGTGCGTCGTGTGTTGCGGAAAGCAACCCAATGGGGTGGTGAATATATATACGACCGGTGAGAGAAGGCATTTCGGCTATCAAACTATATGCATTTCGGTAAAAATTACTATACCACAATCAGATGTATCTACCGTCTTGGGAGAGCTGCACAGTGCAATCGAATCGGTTAATCGATATAGAACGTTCGTTTAGAAGTGAGAGTTCCGTAGGCATCATTACCGGACCCATCGAGTGCCTTCAAACAACAATGAAGTTTACAGCAACTCTCAATAGCAAAGTCTTCCATCACTGTCTAAACCAGCGCCGTCCTTTCGGCTGTCAGCCATCCCCTCCGAGTTTCGTCCCAGATCGTTGTGCCAAGACCGGCGTCGCCCATCAACATACCATCCCCTAAATTCCAGTCCTAACGCGACCTGAGTCTTCTCGCCATCGGTGTATCAAAATCACCTAAGGGTGTCCTAGGGTGTCGCGGGATGTTTGTTGCCGAAGTGATTCCTTGCATATTGAGTAAGATGATAGGGTTATTCCCGTTTGGTAAGGCTGAGCAACCGGAAGAATTATCGCGTCAATCTCCATCAAATGGTGAACCCTCGCAAGCCTTTATCAAGAGGCGGTCACGAAAGATAAAAGGTTACAATGAGATTTCATTGGAAAAGGACTAGGCTATATATTTCGTTTCGATTCGCTCAAAGGCTCAGTTTAGTTTCAAAGTGATTTTTGTTCACGTCCCCAATGAGTCCCGCCTCGTCGTTCGCTATTTCCTTCCTATAATTCCTCGCCTCCTCCGACGTCATGGAGTTTCCGAGGTTGGCTTCACCTTCACCCTGGGGCCAATGCGCTTGCTGCGGAGGGATATCCGTTGTCGAAGTGATGTGATTCTCTGGGTCGACGAGGAGCAAGGCAATTAACTTGCGGTATCCCGGCTTTGTTGGATCGATCAACTTTAACGGAGAGTATTTGTATTGGTATGCGTTCGGGAAGGCCGTGCTTCGGCCAGTAGGAAGCTTCATGGCTCCAATGACTTGATTGCTACCTTCACCTCTGCGTCATTTGGTCCACAGTGTGAGCATTGGAGCGAAGGACCGGATCCTCTGATTTACTCACTCTTCCAATCCCCATGTCAGTTTGATACTGTGGGCATCATTTTGCTCGCGCACAGAAGGTCCCAAGCTAACGGGCATTCGGAATTCCTGCTCGGGCTCGGTAGTATTGTCGGAGTCGTAGTA
>WSUB01000163.1:0-90305 GCA_019633425.1 Tulasnella sp. 424
GTTAGGCGGTGTCATTCCCGTTTCGGCGAGCCTTCTAATATTGCAAGAGCAGCTCGGAGATGTTGTCTTGCTGCGTCGAGTTCTTGCCAATCCACGGATCCTGCTGCAGCACGACAATGATTCTTAACTTGAGTTACAAGGTCATCTGGCAACGTGGCGGGGAGTTCTTGAACTGGTTCAGGGGGCGGCGGCGGCGGTGGGGGTGAGGGAGAAGGTGGTGGTGAAGGTGAGGGGGAAGGTGAGGCTCGAGGCATGAAGGATATTGGACCAGTCGCGAGGGGTGATGGCTGTCGGGCTAAAGGCTTAGGAACCGGAGAATTTTCGGCATCGGAGTCGTATGGAGACGAGAATCGAGGACGAAGAGAAGGCGGACGTAAACGCGGGTGTGATGTTTTCAGAAGAGATGCCACTGGGGAACGAGGTGGCGTTTGGTGACCGACGGATTCATCGGCGCTCATGGCCGCTTCCTCGTCGCCTGGGAGATCGAATGTCACACCAGGGCGGTAACGTCTAACTCGTATTTCGTCTTTTGATACTGTATCGTCGTCGGAATCGTCGTCGGAATCGTCGCTCCAGTCTTCGTCTTCACTCTCCAGCAGGGCTGCTTCGATTGCTAGCCACTCGTAAACGCCGACGAGAGGTCTTCTGACAGGAATATCAGGGAAAACTGGAGGTCTAACATCCGGCGCCGGGTCGTCCTAACGAAGGTACAGGACTGGTAAGACAGCTACCTCGCATTGATTGAGCATGGCACTTACAGCTTCTTGCGCTGCGGCTGTCCCGTCGTTTGAGATTAGCGAGAGCTCGCTCTGAGAGTCTGATGAATCGCTATCTTTACTTTCTTTTCGCAGGATAGGTCGTAAGAAACGCGGTGCATTCGGCAGTGGTCGGACGAGTTGCGGCACAAACACCGCCGATGTCTCTGGTGATTCTGAAGCAACTGATGGATTGAAGCTTTCATTCTCGCTAGAGATTATGTTGTCCGTCGAGGCGGAATCTGGTATTGATATCTGCGTTGGAAAGCACGGATGTCAGTACATATCGTATTGTGTAATATCGATTGTGACCGATTCAATACCTCTCCAGAAAGTTCGGAGGACAATGGTTCAGGTTCTTCCTGTCAATCCTGCATGAGAAACCCCAAGAGCGCCGGGCAAAGAAGTTGTGCTTACATATACAACGTCATTGGCAGCATCGAATAACCCTAAGCAGTGCAACAAGGTCTTTTTGCAGAGATGAACCAATGGCCTTTTATCGGGTTCTTCGTGCCAACAGTCGTGCACGATATCTCGAACGGTTGGTGGGACGGAGTGTTGATCCAACGAAGCTGGTTTGATACCAGACGCTATTTTCAGGATAACTGCGTAATCGGTCTTGACTTGTTGATATGGAATTGAGTCTGTTAGAATCTATTTGCAACATCAAGTCAGAACATATGTCTAATTAACAGAAGGGAGTGACATGCCTCGAATGCGAGACATCCCCAAGCCCAGATGTCTGAGCGAATCGAACGTTTCTCGTTGGTAAGCAGCTCGGGGCTGAGGTATCTTAAAGAGCCTTTAAGAGCCCTGGTAGTTGTCAAGCCAGACGGAACATCACTAAGGGCCTTGGAGAGCCCAAAGTCACACAGAATGGCACGACGCTCGTAGTTGACCAAGACATTGCTCTGGATCAAGTCACGTGAACAAACGATTCGAACGGCCATAAGATCCCAAGGCCGACACCACCCACAGCTTTAAGGTCACCGTGGATCACGGGTGGGGATCTGCCATGCAGATAAGCCAAAGCATCTGCAGTGTCTTTGACCTGTGTTTAGGGCAGATGTAATCGTTAGGGGTAAGCCAGCGCCAGGCACGGTGATTCGGGCTCACGCACCAAGTGAAGACGCTCGGTGCTATCGGGATTCGAGTGAGCCATATACTCCAGAATATTTCCGTTTGACTCGTAAGGGGAAACGAGCCAGGCGTCGTCTAGCTCGGCGTTGAAACAGAAACCAATGAGAGCGAGAATATGTTTATGGGAGAGAGTGCTCCAGAGTTGAAGTTCTCGAGCCAGTCTCTGGAAGAAAAAGGTTTGTGTTAGAGCTCTAGTTATGTTATCGAAGCAAAAACGCACCACTGCGATAATCGTCCGCTCGTCTTCGGAGCCACCAGGCCGGAGTTGCTTGACGGCCACCAGTCTGTCACAACCTTCTACTGTTTCATCCTTTAGAAGGGCGAGTCTCACTACCCCGAATCCTCCTCTCCCAATTTCAGGTCGATCTTCTTGGATACATATCCTATGGCGCGCGATGCGGTAACCATCCAAAGCGATGAGCGCTTCCTCCTAATACGGATCCGGTCTCAGCCATCTCGGCAGTCATCTTCATGATTCGGAGTTACATGTTCTTACCAATCGCTTAGCGCTCCAACGTTTACTGCCCGTCATCGTCACGGACGCTATGGCAGATGTGGCTTGACAACTTGGTGGGGAAGTCACGAAGAAGCGCGGTCGAGCAAACAGAGATCAACGGGACCTGGGTCCTGAAATTCCAAATTTTGGAACGGACTGCACTTTGTTTCCGCACCTACCCATCCACCTCGAATCCCTCTTCAACCATGTTCGCTGCCTCTAGATTGCCCGCTCAAGTCTGCTTGAGGTCAGCAGCTCGTGTTCCACGAGGTGGGTCGCTCTCTCTCGAAAACGCTGAGCAGGTACTAACGGCACTTCCCCAATTTAGTCTCGCTTGCACGCTCAGTCGCAACTGCAGCAACTCGTTCCACTCTCTTAAACGCAGCACGAAGGGCTCCAGTTGCCAGCCGTAAGCAATTTGAATATTTCACTCTTCATCCAAAAATTGTATTTACCTTGATTCTCGCTTAGCCTCGTCACTACGGTACCTCCCTGCAAAGCGCGCCTACAGCGACTCCAAGGTGTACAGCCGAACAAAACCCCATTTGAACATTGGTACCATTGGTCACGTCGATCACGGCAAGACCACTCTTACCGCTGCTATCACAAAAGTCTTGGCCGAATCCGGAGGCGCATCGTTTGTCGACTACGCTCAGATTGACAAGGCACCCGAGGAGAAGGCCCGTGGTATTACTATCAACGCTGCCCACGTCGAGTATGAGACCACCAACCGGCATTACAGCCACATTGACTGCCCTGGACATGCCGATTGTAAGTTCACCTTGTTTAGTCTGTAGGTGGTGCAGGTATTTACGAACGTCCGCCCAGACATCAAAAACATGATCACTGGTGCTGCATCTATGGACGGTGCCATCATCGTGGTCAGTGCCACCGACGGTCAGATGCCTCAGACCCGTGAGCATCTCCTTCTCGCCCGTCAAGTCGGCATCAAGAAGCTCGTCGTCTTTATCAACAAGATTGACCAAATCGACGATCCTGAAATGTTGGAACTCGTTGAGATGGAGATCCGTGACCTGCTGGCAACTTACGGATTTGATGGAGAGGCCACCCCCATCATCATGGGCAGCGCTCTAGCGGCTTTGGAAAGCCGTGAGGACGGACCTGACGGCATCGGTCGAGCTCGTATCATGAAGTTGGTCCAGGAATGCGACCAGTGGCTCGAGGTGCCACAGCGTGACCTCGACAAGCCCTTCTACATGCCCGTCGAAGGTGTCTTCTCCATCCCTGGTCGTGGCACTGTTGCCACTGGCAAGGTTGAGCGGGGTACGATTAAGAAGGGAGACGAAGTCGAGATCATCGGCTTCGGCCAAAGGATGAAGACCGTCCTGACTGGCATCGGTAGGCACTCCTCAATCTCGTGCGCCTACACCCAACTCAGATTGACATGTCGTTGCAGAAATGCACCACAAGGAACTCGACCGCGGTGAAGCCGGTGACAATATGGGTGCGCTTTTGCGTGGTATCAAGCGTGAGCAGATCCACCGTGGCCAAGCCATCGTCGCTCCTGGCTCCATGAAGAGCATCAAGAAATTCGTCGCTTCGCTTTACGTCTTGACTAAGGATGAAGGTTCGTATACGTGATGCACTTCGCATGAGGTATTTGCTGACCTGGTATTCCTGCTTAATTAGGTGGACGTCACCATCCTTTCATGGCCAACTACCGTCCTCAGATGTTCTCGCAAACTTGCGACGTCACATGCGCTCTGACCTGGCCTGAAGCTGTTGAAGATGCCAGCAAGATGGTCATGCCCGGTGACAACGTCGAGATGGTCTGCAGCTTGGTGCACGATGTCCCATTAGAAGTTGGTTTCCGCTTCACTCTCCGTGAGAGCAATAAGACCAGTGAGTTTTTCTACGAACAATGACTAACGTCCTCGCAGTTTAACTCACCGCCAACCCCTCTGTAGTTGGTACCGGTGTCGTCACCCAGGTCCTGGAAGAAGGAACCATTGCATAAAGTTGTCATTGTGTTCCCTCCCCCATTTTCGCACTCGATTACTTAGCAGCATATGTCTAATATCTATATATGTTTGGGCCAGTTCCATCACCCCTCTCCGACATGCTTGAACGGTATATGGATGCACCCGTCTCGCTCCACTCACTTGCCGACTGCTGCGCGAGGCGGAGGGAGGGTCACAGAAACGAGCGCCAACATCCTGCGAAACCCTGCTACATAGAAGCCTTCTAACCCCCTAGGCATACAAGAAGGAATCGGAGCCTCGACCTCATTCGAAGATTACCTGCAGTGAAATCTTGCAGCTATTTTTCCTTTCCACTCCCTTCTACATTTACCAGCACCTCCCGGTGGGAAAATGGACGAGACCGGAAGTTCCTTACGCTCTAACTCGCCTCCCAGAACGGAATCTGTACGCTAGTCACCTTGTATTAACTTGAGACCCCCTCCAACTTCACCTCCTAGGGTGTGGCTCTAGTATGAGCAAGCGCCCCTGGCGCTCAATTATGCCGGTCGAGGTGGTTGTCACGTCTACATCATGACAGTCCATGTTCGTCACGTGAGAGGGTCTGTCAAACAGACCCTCAGACGAACCACCTGCCAGGCAGATCTCACACCATGAATGTTTCGGTCCAAATACATGTTTGAGCCGTGATGTCGTGTTTTTTGTCCTTATAGCGGTCCAACCGGAAGCGCGGCTTTATCTCCAACATGAGGCTGATTTATTAAAGCACGAGACACTGGTTTTAGCATCGTGTTAACGTCGTGATGAGCCCAGCCAAGAATGAATGGGGTCTTCAGCACGCTTACGCGTCTTCGAGTCTTGTGTCTTACAGGACGCAAGAACCTGCGCCTCATGTCTCGATACAAGGGCACGCGCCAGATGTGTTTCCGAAGGCAAACAAGATAGTACGGCTAATTAAGGTCGCGTTGCTCCACGAACCAAATGGTTCATGGTGTGAGAGGACATATTCGCGGACTGTGAGGGTGAGTGGACACCGAGTTCACCTCAGCAGTGGTCAGGTCCTCTGCTGGGCGGAAGCCCAACAAAACCCCCAAGGACAAAGTTCGCGCGTCCAAAAAAGAGTGGGTGGGCTATACATTGACTTCCGCCAAACTTTGTTCGAAGAACCTCAGAGTCATTTGGAGAGGTTGTGTGAAATCACGTTTTGTCCCTACCGCCCAGTCAATAAAAGACCGCGTTCATGTCCACCGAAACCCGCAAACCACTCTCGTCTATCCCTCTATCTTCTAACCTCGCATATGGATCAATCCGGCTTCGGAGGCGACGTTATACGACTTACAGACCGGGAAGCCACCAAGGACGATTTCATTACGGTACTCTACAAGGCGCCCTCGTCAACAGTGCCCGTCCCTTCGTCTTTGAAGTACCTCCGTCCTCTAGCCTCGAAATCAAGCAATCCAGAATCAGAAGTAATTCGTCAGCGGAACATCACTGTAAGGTCCCATATTGTTCCAGCTTGTTCATCCAAGCCTGATAATTCGCCCTCCAGCGTTTCCGAAATAGGATCAGCCTTGTCGGAGAACTTGACCCCAGTCGCGTCTTAAAATGCCTTACTTACCGTTTCGGGGACAAACCATTTGCACTCATGGTGCATGTAGAAGCAGATACTCTCTCTCGCTTGGTCTCCAACGGCTTGCTTAATCCCGTTGAGAAGCTGGAAGTTGTAAGTCAGGGCGTGCTCAGATCGACCCTCTCCGTTGCGAACTGATCGACCGATCTTCTCTAGCTCTGGAGAGCTGGGAAAGCAATCGAACACCTTCACACTCGTGTACCACCTGTTGCTCATGGGGGAATTCTCCCGAAGGCTTTCCTTGTAACAAAGAGGCGGGAAGTTCTTCTGGCCGACTTCGGTTACGCGCTTGTGTGGAGGTCATTGCAGGAGGATTCTCCTTCGCATCAAGGTTTAGAAGAAACGCCATTCTACACTCCCAAGGTCGGCTACTCTGCTCCAGAAACTATCGCGGGGCCTCAAAGTGGGCTGGAGTGCCCGGCGGATATCTTCGCCTTTGCAAGTACCATTCTCGCAGTAAGCTTGGGATATATTTATCGCTCCTCGTATTAGCATGGCAGTCCTGACCTCGCCGTGTCTTAGGTAACTAGTAATGTTCACCCTTATGCGAGGCTCAACCCATGGAAGGGCATGGCGGTACTTCTTGAAGGCACCCCGCCGAACCCGGCTTCTCACCCCGACTTGCCGGAGACTAGCCCGGTTTGGCCGTTGCTACGGAGAATGTGGGCAAAAAATCCGACAGAAAGACCAGGAATATCCGAAGTCGTCACAGAGGTAGAGCCCTTCCCATTCCTACACTCAGCATCGATCTCAAAGCATTTCTTTCAGCTTGGAGAGATGACTGTTGCAATGGGCGGCAGTCTGGAACCTCCTGCTGAGGCTCTGCCAATAAGTGAAGTACGGGATTTTGCTCATGCGGAAGTTCCTGCCTACATTAAACTTGCTCCGATTCATTTCCTCCGAAACATAGCTCTCCCTGGAAGATCCACCCGAAGCGCAAAACCTCGCCCCTCGACTGCTCAAGGGGGCACTGGCACACGACCCAGATTTTACCCACGTTCAAGGCCTGTTTGCAGACGTCTGTAAGGGCTATTGGTATCAGAATGGGGAGGTCCGTATTGTCGCCATCAAGTATCTACGCTCCACAACTCCGGCCGGAGGCATCGACTCTCGTAATAAGGTGCGCCCTTCACATGTCATCTATTCTTTAATCTAGTCACTTACCAAGTCAAGATAGAATTTGCAAAGAGAGGCGGAAACCTGGGCAAAGTTGAGGCACCCAAACATTATCGAGTTATTCGGTTATGTCGAAACGCCGGAGCCGGCGTTGGTAGCACCATGGTGTGCTAATGGGACTCTACTGCACTACACCACTCAGAACTTGCTACCGCAAAGCCACTTACTAGAGCTCGTGAGCACCGGCTTCCCAGATTTTGATTCATCTTCCTTACCATTCCCCTAGATTATTCAAGTCGCATCAGCAGTACAATATCTCCATAGACAACAGCCTCCGATCTTTCACGGGGACATTAAACCTTCAAACGTGCTCATCGGTGACGAGCGCCAGGCTCTACTTTCTGACTTCGGTTCGGCGGTTACTGGATATTCGTCGACCCATGGCGATAAGATGACCAATCAGATCGGAACCAACGGGTATCGAGCGCCCGAGGTCTCGAAGCCATCTCAGCAGAGCCCTGCAGCCGATATATACTCTATTGCATGCCTCATCCTTCATGTGAGCCCGCTCTCCCTCATACTATACGATCTGATTGTGACCGGGACAAACTCTGCTCGTAGATTTTGAGCGGTAGTCCACCAACAGTCCCTTTCGAGCAAGTTCTGCAAGGAGCTACTCCCCAACCGAGCGAGCACCTTGGTCTTCCTGCAAGCGACCCTATCTGGGGCCTACTTGTCCGATGCTGGAGCTTGACCCCTCGGGCACGGCCGAAACTTGATAATATTATGGATGAAGTAAGTCTCAGACTCGGGATCGGCAACGGCACTAATCAGATCCCGTTCTTAGCTTGAGGCGGAGAGGAACCTCCGGAGTTCAAACGGAGGTAAGTTGATCACAAACTATGGAGGAATCGATGAATTACGACTAATATCTCTTGAAAATGTTGCAGATTAATATTGACCTTGAGGTTGACTACAGTCGATGGATCGTCCGAGGTTGAATTCGCGTTGCACCTCGCGACACTCGCTTCGACCACTCGCTTCCAGTAACTCCAAGTGGCGCCGAAAGACTGCTTATATAGAAGAAAATGTCCCTAGTAGAAACAAAATGCCGTAAAATTTCAAGACATTTGGGCGGGGGAGCGAAAAAATCCCGGCCCGCTATCGCCGTTTAACTCCGCGTGACGCAAGTTGCTGATGGGTTTGGTGGGCTCCTGTCGACTCGTTTTAGCCAACGGTGGAGATAGCGCATGGCAACCCCAGCAAAAACTGATATTCCCGAACTAATACGGTGGCAGCGGCCATGGGTGAGCGCCCCGCAGAAAGGACGATCGAAGATAAGAGCCAGCGGGCTGGAGCGAGCGCGCCGACAAAGGAGGAACACATTTAGCGACTAAACATCGTGAAGCGGCAATATCTTCAAATTCTTCTTTTTTTGGCCCTATCCTTTGTCTCGAAGTTTCCCGCCATTTTGTATCGACTGAGAGGTCTATTTGGTGGGTGTCCCGCGTGCACAGCCAATTCAACCTCGGACGATCCGTCTGCCGTAGTGGACCCAAAATACGACCTTCAAAAGCCCTTTCTCATCTCTGTCGGCAGTGCAAGTGAACTTCCTCGGGGCAGCATTACCAGGTCGAATTTAGTTGCTGCCATTGTTTACTCAGCGTGACACATCGTGGCCCTTGGCGCTCAACTACCATCAGGGTCTAGTGTCAGACTTCACTCATCCTCAGCTTAGCCTTAAACACACAAAATGAGACGGAGTATACTCTCATCCGCAACCTGCCATTACAGCCTCGACCGGAAATAAGCTCATACTTCTTTGAAGAGATCTTCCCCATACGGCCTAAGGACGGCGATGACGCAGACGATGACTACGTTCCAGTCTTGTACATATTGTATCGACTAGCTTTGGTCAATGTTATCTCCTCATTCCTCAAGTATCTCTATGCACTAGCTCCCAGGTCGTCTACCGAGCTGTCGCGACAAATTAGCCAGCGAAATATTGCTGTACTTGGCCCTCTAATTCAGTCCCTCACGCGTTTGTCAGGCTGACATTGAACCACTTAATTATTTCACTAGCTTGCACAATCCCATAATCGACAATGCTACTGGTATCGCTTTGGTGATAGGTCATTTCTGATTGTGGCCCGTGCTTGCAAAGAAACCCTCTCTCGCCTAGTTAAAACGGGTGATTTGAATCCGCTGGACAGACCAAACCTGGTATGTGATCTTTTAGATCCTGATGCAACGGTGTATAGCATCATTCTTTCTTCCTGACAGCTTTACGAGAGTGGAAAAGCTATCCAATACCTTCATTCTCGCAACCCGGCAGTCGTTCACGGAGCTCTGCATCCCAAGAATATCTGATTGAGAAGACCCAATCAAGCCGTACTCTCTGACTTCGGACTGGCCAACATATGGTGCCCGCTGGAGAAGGATACCAGTTTTCATCAAAGTTGAAATACGGACACCGGGGATTCACAACTTTTCCAGGCCATCAACTCGGATACACCGTTCCCGAATACATTCTAAATGATAGACCGGAATGCTACCTCCAGCAGACGTATGCGAGCTGCTAGCAAGATGGCCATGAGTGACAACGACGAGATCGTCTGCAGCTTGGTGCACGACGTCCCATTAGAAGTTGGTTCCCGCTTTACTCTCCGTGAGAGCAACAAGACCAGTGACCTTTCCTCGAACGACGGCTAACGCACTGGGAGTTTAACTCACCGCCAACCCTCTGTGATTGGTACCGGTGTTGTCACCAAGTTCTGGAATAAGAAACCATTGCATAAAGTCGTGATCTTATTCCCTCTCTCATTTTCGCATCCGATTACTTAGCAACATGTGTCTAATATCCACCTATGTTTGGTTCGGTTCCACATGTGACACGCCCGCTTCACTCCGCTCACTTGCACACCGTTGCGCGAGGCACAGACAGGGTCGTAGAAACGAACGCCAACATTCGGCGAAGCACTGCTAGAACAGCTATTGGATCCTCGGGCGTGAAGGAAGTAGGCGGAGCCAATTTCCGACCTGATTTGGAAGTACTTGTAATACAATCCTGCAGTTATTCCCTTCCCACTCCCTTCGGCGTTTAGCAGCATCTAGGTGGGGGAGTGAAAGAGACAGGCGCACCCGTGCGCTGCGGGTTGCCTCTCAAAACGGAATGTGTACGAGAGGAGCGTGATTCCCCGCGGCCCTGAAGCTGTTACCTTGTATTGGAACTCCCTCCTATTTCACCTCCTAGGGAGAGAGGACGCCCAGCCATAGCACGCTGCGGCACGAGTAAGAGACCATGGCGCTCAATGCGGTGGTTGAGGTAGTTGTCACGTCTGGATCACTCATCAAGTCGGTGATCAATATTATGCGGAAGACGTCACTCTTCGAACAACAATAGTTGTTGAGGTTGCAAGCCTTGAGACTCCTTGAATGCGGAGCCGATTGTACGTTTGGCCTCCCACCAAACCGGTGCGAAGAACCTCATTTGGGGAGGTTGCACTGCTGAAGCCACGTTTTGTTCCCACTGCCCAGCCATGAGGTCAGGGTCCAGTTGCCGCCAGGTCAACAAAAGACCGTGTCTTTGTCCACACAAACCGCAAACCACTCTCGTCTATCCCCACTCCTAACCTAACATATGGATCGATTCGGCTTCGGAGGCGACGTTATACGACTTACGGACGGGGAAGACACCAAGGACAATTTCGTTCCAGTACTCTACAAGGCGCCTGCGTCCACAGTGCCTGTCCCTTCGTCTTTGAAGTACCTCCGTCCTCTAGCCTTGAAATCAACCACTCCAGAATCAGAAATAATTCGTCAGCGGAACATTACTGTAAGGTCCCATATTGTTCCAGCGAGTCCTTCAAACTCTGATGACTCGCCGTTCAGCTTTTCCGAAACAGAATTAGCCTCGTCGGAGAGCTCGATCCTAGTCGCGTCCTAAAGTGCCTCGCGTACCGTTTCGGGGACAAACCATTTGCGTTAATGGTGCAGACAGAAGCAGATCCTCTCTCTCGCTTGGTGTCTCATGGCTTGCTTAATCCCGTTGAGAAGCTGGAAGTTGTAAGTCAGGGCGTGCTCAGATCGACCCCTCCGTTGCGAACTGATCGGCCGAATTTCTCTAGCTCTGGAGAGCTGGGAAAGCAATCGAACACCTTCACACTCGTGTACCACCTGTTGCTCATGGGGGAATTCTCCCGAAGGCTTTCCTTGTAACAAAGACGCGGGAAGTTCTACTGGCCGATTTCGGTTACGCGCTTGTGTGGAGGTCATTGCAGCAGGATCCTTCTTTGCATCAAGGTTTAGAAGTCACATCATTCACTATACCTAAGGTCGGCTACTCTGCTCCAGAAACTATCACGGGGACTCAGAGTGGGCTGGAGTGCCCGGCCGATATCTTCGCCTTTGCAAGTACCATTCTCGCAGTAAGCTATTTACCGCTCCTCGCATTCGCATGACAGTACTGAGCCCACCGTGTCTTAGGTAACTAGTAATGTTCACCCTTATGCGGGGCTCAACCCATGGTCACCGAAGGGCATGGGGGTACTTCTTGAAGGTACCCCACCGAACCCAGCTTCTCACCGCGACTTGCCGGAGACAAACTCGGTATGGTCCTTGCTACGGAGAATGTGGGCAAAAAATCCAACAGAAAGACCTGGAATATCTGAGGTCGTCGGAGAGGTAAAGCCCCTTCTATTCCTACACACCACACCGATCTTAAAAGCATTTCTTTCAGCTTGGAGAGATGACTGTTGCAATGGGCGGCCGTTTGGAGCTTCTTGCTGAGGCTCTGCCAATAAGTGAAGTACGGGACTTTGCTCATGCGGAAGCTCCTGCCCACATTAAACTTTCTTCGATTCATTGCTTTCGAAACACAGTCCTCCCTGGAAGATCCACTCGAAGTGCAAAACCTCGTCCCTCGGGAGCTCAAGGGGGCACTGACACGTGACCCAGATTTTACCCACGTGCAAGGGCGGTTTGCAGACGTCTGTAAGGGCTATTGGTATCAGAATGGGGAGGTCCGTATTGTCGCCATCAAGTATCTACGCTCCACAAACCAGAACGGAGGCATCGACTCTCGCAATAGGGTGCGCCCTTTGCATGCCATATTTTATCTCATCTAGTCACTTACCAAGTCAAGATAGAATTTGCAAAGAGAGGCGGAAACATGGGCAAAGTTGAGGCACCCAAACATCATCGAGTTATTCGGATATGTCGAAACGCCCGAACCGGCCTTGGTAGCACCATGGTGTGCTAATGGGACTCTACTGGAGTACACTGCTCATAACCTACCACCGCAAAGCCACATACTAGAGCTCGTGAGCACCGGCTTCCCCATCTTGATTCGTCTTACTTACCATTTCCCCAGCTTATTCAAGTCTCATCAGCGGTTCAATATCTCCATAGGCAGCAGCCTCCAATCTTTCACGGGGACGTTAAACCTTCGAACGTGCTCATCGCTGATGATGGCCAGGCTCTGCTATCTGACTTTGGTTCATCGGTTACTAAAGATTCGTCGATACAAGACGACGAAGTCACCAATCAGATCGGAACCAACGGATATCGAGCGCCCGAAGTCCTGAAGCCATCTCAGCAGAGCCCCGCAGCAGATGTATACTCTATCGCATGCCTCATCCTTCATGTAAGCCCGCTCTTTCTTGCAAGATGTGGTCACGGTCTGAAGGTGACCTGCACGACTTCTGTATATAGATTTTGAGTGGTTGTCCACCAAGAGTCCCTTTTGAACAAGTTCAGCAAGGAGCTACTCCCCAAGCGACCGAGCACCTTGGTCTTCCTGCAAGCGACCCTCTCTGGGGCCTACTTATCCAATGCTGGAGCTTGGACCCTCAGACACGGCCGAAAGTTGAAAGTATTATGAATGAAGTAGGGCTTCTAAACTCAGAATCGCCATGGCCATTGTGCTAAATCAGATCCCTCTCCCAGCTTGAGGCGGAGAGGATCCTCCGGAGCTCTATGGAGGTAAATTTGATCACAAAATATGAATTAATCGAATGTGTCCGACTGATATTTCACGCAAACGTTGCAGATTGATATCGACCTTACTAGTAATGTTGGCCCGAAACATGGTCTTTTCGAGCCCTCTCCCGTCTCCGTCGGGCTTGCAAACGAACTTCCTCGAGGCAGCATTACCACTTCGAAACGAGTTGCCGCTGGATACTTTGCAGACGTGTACGAAGGAGTCCTGAAAGGTGCTGAAGGGTCGGAGACGCCCGTGGCCGTCAAAGTCTTGCGTGAAGTAGGAATGGGGAGCAGCCGAACACCTCAAGAACGGAATGAACGACTGAACAAGGTAAGCATTCTATTAACCATAGAATTATCAGATTACTTGGTGTTTGTGTTTCTGACAGCCATTTGTAGCGGCTCCAGAGAGAAAATGCCGCCTGGGGGCGCTTGCGACATCCCAATATTTTGCCTGTCCTAGGGGTCTGTCCTGGCAAAGTGGCGTTGCTAATTACACCGTGGATGAAAAACGGGAATCTCCACGATTTCGTTAAGCACAATGATGGGATTTCTTCTGCTGACAAGCTTGAGCTGGTCGGTTTCCCGCTACAGCGTACACAGTAATCTTTGTCTAACACCCGACGTGCCACAGGTCATTTCAGCCGCCAAGGGCTTGCAGTACCTCCATTCTCTTGATCCGCCTATCTGCCACGCAGATATTAAACCAGCCAATGTACTTGTGAGCGACGATGGCAAGAACGCTCTTCTATCAGACTTCGGTCTTGCGGCGTCGTTGACCACGCTGCGATCGCCCCATGCAACCTCCGGGTATCCTCAAGGAACGGTCAGGTATCAGGCTCCCGAGTTATTTTTGGAAAGTAGAAGGACATTGGCTGGGGACGTTTACTCCTTCGCGTGCTTAATTTTAGCGGTGCGTTGAATCCGAGCTCACAATCAGATCGAGCGATATAAAACCCTGGTTTGCCCTTTAGGTTATGTCTGGAGACCCTCCATTTTACGAACTTCCTGAGCACCAAGTTTCAACGGCCCTATTTCAAAAGCGAATTCCTGACCCCGCAAACCACCCGTCGTTGCAGAAGAACGATGCTTTGTGGGGACTAATAATGCGCTGTTTGTCGTATTTCGAAAGGGATCGCCCGACAATGACTAAAGTTGTCAAAGTGGCAAGTCTTCTGGCATCGATCGGTGTGCGCAGCAATATTAATCATGAGATTCCTGTTTAGCTTGAAGAAAGATTAGAAGCCGAAACGGCGTAGGCTTCGCCAAGGACTAGCTCAACTCCAATACTGGGACAAAGGTTTCGAGTTAAGGAGCCAATTATAGATTTTGTACCCAATCCACAGTCAAATATGCATACATCCTTTCTCGTAAACGCAAAGAAGGACTAGAAAAAGGCGCAACATACAGGAATCAGGCCAATGTACAATGTAATCTTTTCCTATCCCATTTACGAAACAATCTCGGCCAGAACATTTCCGCTCTTCCCGAGGGCAGGAAATTGCTTGTCCTACCTCGTGCACGGTTACGTGATATTGTCGATCAAAATAAGAAGTGAGGACGCGCGATGATTGGGCCCGCAATCAACTCGAATTGTGTACACTTGCCAGTTTTAACGTGAGTCCCAATTATAATCACCTTTGTACGACTGACTCAGTGTTCGGGTTGGATACCACACTTTGGTATCTTCTCATGGAATACTGGAGTCCTGGCCCTTATCAAAGGCCATCAAGCGAACTGATTGCTCCGCGGGTGGGTTGAAAGCACTTGGGCCTGTATGCGCAGCAACTAGCGAGCTAAAAACGCTTTTGGTTTCCAAGCTTGAGAAACAGATGCAATCCATGTTGTCTCAGGAGCTTTGCCGCATAGAAGATGCTTAATTGTATATTTGCGGCTAACTCGGCAAAATGGGGGGCGTTAGATATAGGATGTAGACTACGGGGACTTCGGTGGACGAGTTGACGAAAACGTGACTAGCAAATACCCAATATGACGAGACGTAGTATTTGCGACGATAACTCCATGTGACGCGTTTATGCTCGCGTCGTTTTCTTTTGTGGCCGAGTAACGTTATCAACTAACCGCAGGCGCTGAATCATCTTCAGGTGTTGTCAATCCCTTTATAATGTATGTCGGTCACGAGCTTCCAGGTATTAGGTTGTGCAATGGTCATTGGATGTGTGCTCGGCCGTTACACTGTCTTGTTGCCCGTGTTCACGTCATAGGATAGTTGGCAGGTTACTACTCCACCAGGTTCGGGGATAAGGGCATCAAATTCACCCAACGCAAAAAGCAGAGAGCACCGGATTCAATTGGTTCTAAAAGGGAAACTTGATGTTACATTTCAATTGAGGGGCCTACTGTGCGCTTTGCACAAATCGCGAGCTTTCTGCGGATAAACGCGAACTTCGCCCGCCTAAACTGAGTAACGATCACGAGATCAACCCACAGGCGGGTTCAACTCTTGGTTGCTATTGTTTCCGAGGTACTCCAACAGTTTACGAACTTAACGTTTTGATCTCTTCTTCAAGCTAGCAACAAAACACAAGATCCCATGAGACATCGAACTAATAGTCCCATGCAACCATGCGCACCTCTTCAGCTATCTCTCGTGCCGTGGGTCGCTGTGACGGATCCAGGATCCAGCATCGGGCGACAATCCCCCAGAGTGCCGGAGTAAGCCCTGAATGCGTTTGCGGTGAGGGGAGCTGGCCCCTACTCACGGCGACCACTGTCTGCTGACCATTAAGATTTTGAAAGGGAGTAACCCCACTAATAGCCTTTCGATGACAGTGCTCATTAGTATCAGATATCGCGGGATCGATGTCACTTACAGTGACCAGACAGCTACCCAGGGCCCAGACATCCGTCTTCAAATTATAAGTGTGATTGAAAATCAGCTCGGGCGCCCGGTAACCTGTGGTGCCAATTGCAACACGCCCGTGTTCAAGCGCGTCAGCTTCATCTGAGTCTTGTAGAAGCTTCGAAAGGCCGAAATTGGAGAGCTTGGCTTCGATGGTGTCACTGATGAAGACATTCTGAGGTTTGATATCACAATGGATGATCGGAGGGCTGAGGGAATGGAGGTAGGCTAGCGCCTCAACAGTCTGGAATACCTAAACGACCACTTCAGTCCAAGCCGAGGACTTTTCGTCACGTGACGTACAAGGCGCAATTTGTCGCGTGTGGTGATAGGATTCTGGCTGAAAAAGTCTGAGAGGTTGCCATTTTCGTACCAAGGGGAAACCGAGCACGGTCGGTCACCAAGTCCAAATCCCAGAAGAGGGGCAATATATCGATGTTTCGCGCGGCTCCATATGAGCGCTTCCCGCTCGACAAACTAGAGAAGGTCCTGGTAAGAAAGGAGGGGATAAAACGGCTTTTCGCTATCCTACCCGTGCAACAGTAAATTTCTCCTGTGTATGTGGGATAAAGCCACACAACACGCGTACATATTTGACGACAACCGGCCGTGTTTTACCATCCGGGGTAGTCCAGGTGCCCTTGCAGACGTCTGCAAACCCTCCCGTGTACACGGGCGTCTCATTATCCACAGACAAGGTTCCTGAGATCTCTGGTACGTCTCTTCCATTATTATCCGAAGTTGAGAAGCTCGGATCGGGGTACGAGAAGCCATTTAACCGAACGGAGGACTCATGGACACGATCACTTCCCTGTTCGCTGGTTTGAACCTCATCAATGGTGCGGAACCAACCGACATGAGCTGACTGACATGGCCAAACGAAAAAGGACTTACCGCTTTCGTCAAAGTAACTGCGAGGTCCTCCATTCTAGGCCGTTTCCTGGGGTCTTGGGACCAGCACTGGCGTAGTATTTAACGGGCGAACCGCGTTATAAAGGCGCCTGCGTTGATTCTACTCCCGCCGGAAGGACTCTGGTGTAGTCTCCCGGGCGCAGACTAAATACAACTTGTGTGGGGTAGAGTAGGTTCGTTGTATCTACTCCGGTGCGATCTGAAACAAGACCACAGCATTATGTTTGGCAGATGAATAGGGAGCCTCCCCGGTTGAAAGCCAAATTGACAGTTGGGCCAGACCGGAATCCTCGACCACAGCATGACCTTGAAAAACATTGGACTGGAGATTCACGTGTTAATGACAAAGCTTGGTCCCCCAGATCGAATCGTCTCATCGCCACAAGGTCTCCGTGAATAATTGGGGGAAGTCCAGTCTTGCAAATAATTGACGCCGAGGGCAACTTCGGCGGCCCGCCGAAACATCCTGATTACCATCTTGGAATAAAGCGTGGCTCGAGTAAACTTACAAGCTTGTAAATGTTTGGTTTCTTCAGGTAGAAGGTGGATGAAGTATCGACAGAAGGTCGCCCCGCGGTAGCGAGACCACAATGACCCCTGACTTGTCGGCACCGAGAAAGAATCCAATCAGACTTAGAATAGTAAAGGCATCAATTGAGTTTGCTCGGCGGCTCAAGGTGGATTATTGGGGAGAGTACCAGGAAACCTGTTGGACTGCGCTGGTTGCCTAGCGCCACTCAACGCCACCAGATTGGAGCGTGCCCGTCTGGACGGCAAGCGTGATCCTCAAGAACAATAAACCGTATATATTCAGGGGAATAAGAGCCTTTAGAACTGCCGCTAAACACGATAGAAAACTGCTCAAACTGGAGCTTTTACTCGTAGACACGGAGACTGGCGATATCCCAGTACGCATTGCTGAAGCTCGCGGGGTCGTTGTTCACATGGTCGACGCAAGTCTGAGGACAGGTGGACGGATAGACGGCATCGTTTCCAGCCCAGTCACCGCCTATGTGAGATGGAAGGATTTCTTTATCAGCAACCCCTACCCAAGAAACGCACTCCCTCAAAAGCGAAAAGGGTGCACTTACAAAGAGTCAAGTTGATAATGACGTTCTCCGGTCCGAAATGAGAGGCAAAGTCGCAAGAGTTGTTGACAAAGTTGGCGTACGGCGTTCCCCAAGTGGCCGGTGAGATCGCTCCGCTGCCGTTCTTGACTTCAGCTGGGACGGAAGGGTCGTTTCGGCTCCAGAACCAGAGGCTGATGTAAGTCGAAGTGCGTTCCATTGCGTACCTGCGGATAAAGGTTGTGAACGAAGTTTACTCAGTAACCCGCGAAGCGCGGAAAGGAGGTACAAGGAGGTCGAAAAGGACGTACCATCCTCCACCGGCAGCGTTGAAAGGAGGTCCGTAGGAGAGACTCTTGTCGACTTGGATACCACACCCAGCGTTGTAATTGACTGCATAGTTGCAGTCGGTGGTAACGAGATTGCTAAAAAAAAAATGTCACCAACGTTCAGCTCTCGGGCTAAAAATATAGAAAAGTAGTCTCGGGGAACGAACCCAGTTTGAGTCATAGTAGTAGCCGACATGGTACAGTTGTCGGTACTGTGCAAAGTAGATGTGTTGGGCGAAACGTCGTTTACGCCCTCGATGATGTCGATTTCACCGTTGGCGGGCCAGTTGTCGGTGAGCGTCGTCTACCCGCAAATTTCCCGTAGTTAGTTGCTCAAATTCAGGCTAACGCTTCTAAAAGAAAAGTGGCTCACCCAGAATGCCGGCCAAGTCCTACCAAGTCATTCCCGAAAGTCAGTCCTCACGAAAAAAAGGGGAAGTGTCAGGCAGAAAGGCTTACGCGCATCCTTCGGGCATGTGTCTTGTATCCATAACGAGGACGTGAGTGGTGTACTGCTTCTTCGATTGAATTCGAACGCTGTTCCTTCCCGGTCCAGAAGCGTCGAGGGTCGTCCAGGAATCGGCGCGCATAACGATTGTGTCTTTTGAAACGAATGTGAGGTTCTGGGAGAGAGCGAATGCTTGGTCGGTGTAACTTCGGTCGTGTCGGACAACGAGGGTGTTTAGAAAAAAGAAGTCCCGAATGTCAGAATTGGAACATCGTTTGACGTCCCCAGGTAAAGGAATATGAAACGTACTTGACGCGACCGTGAGTGGGGTCGTCGATGGCGATGTGGTCGAACCCAGTTAGCCAGCTCGGGCCCACGAATGAGTCGCTCAGGGTGTATGCGCCAGTCGGCGTTGCTTGGGTGGTTGTGGTCGTTTTGCTGGTAGTCGTGGTAGTAGAAGACTTGGTCGTAGTAGTGGTGGTTGTCTTCGAAGTCGACGTAGTGGAAGTCTTAGAAGTCGACGTCGTGGTGCTACTCTTGGTGGTGGACGGCTTCGTCGTAGTCGTTGTCTTGGTAGTCGTCGTCGTGGTCGGCTTCGTCGTAGTGGTAGTTGTAGTCGACTTGGTGGAAGAGGTAGTAGATGTGGGGTTGGGCAGGCATTGGTAGTACCACACATTCGACTGCGAACAGTACGAGCCGGCTTCGCTGGTGACGTGGGCGAGGCGGTCAGGGCGTGCAGCTCGACAGCGGGGGATGTTCTGCTTACCAGGTAGTATCACCGGTCCAGTAGATACCCTGTAGGGTACAAGATGGGATTAGCACTTGGTGTCGTTTTGAGGAGGTTACGGACGTACACCACATTGAGCCCAGACGGGTTGGGCAGCGTTGACAGCCTCAAACGACGCCGCAAGTACCGCAACAAGAGCGCTTATAGCAACACCTTGAACCATTTCGAGGTGCAGTGATAGGAAATGAGAGGATTTGGGTGAAGAGTAGGGAGGGAAAGTGTGGTCGGAGCGTCAGCGCTTGCTGCTGGACCATCCCGGCGGCTCCCTTTGCAGTTTTTATTCTGCCTTCGCGTTAACGTAAACCCCCCAGTCCAGATCTGCCTAAACAGTCCAAAATTAGGATTCGATCGAAGCACTTGGCAGATGCATCTCGAAGCGTACCAAGTCCGAGTTCTGCGTAACGTTAACGGTGGTCCGGTACGCACTGCTGCCGAAGTGACGCCATGCCCCGGACCACCCGACTTCCGTAATAAACGTCGGGAGGGATGTCGGTGGGTCGGTCCTATTGTGTCAATAGCAAGTCGGTAGAGAAGGTACTTTAAGCGGGTTTCTATTGGTTGGTTGTCTTATGTAATTTAGGCGAGAAGGCGGGATGCGGAAGCGTCGGTCAGAACGTCGGTGGAAGGGACCGGCGTGGGTTCGGGCAGCTTCCAATTCAAATCTCCAGTCCTTGACCGACTTGCTTCCTTCATTCATGCTGCATTAACAATCGGTTCGGTTATATGGATAAAGGCCAGCGTCCATGAGAGCCGATCGTGCGCTTGAAAGCCATTTGGGGTATGGTCCACGGCGAGATTAACCGACGCAGCGTACGTTCTGAAGGATATGCCATAGAGAGGAAGCGGTTTGGGTTTTAATCAGCTAAAGAACGGATAGAGAGAGGGATTTGGACGATTGGGGGTGTGAGAGAGAAGGATGGTGGTTGAAGCTTTGAACTGTGATCCGAATTACGAAACTCTCAAAGCTTCCTGGAGCAAACGCGCATCAACAAGCCGGATCCCGGGGTTACAAGTCTCTTGACCGGTACGTGCTGGTATAACTACATCGTCCACAGGTATATATCGTTGATAAAGGTGGCAAAGTGATATCTAATCCACGAAGAGATTTACAGCAGGGCGGGTTCGTCTTGGATACCCTTCTTAATCTTCAACAACAGCTGGGTCTTCCAGTTATCCAGTTTCGTTACCTGGAAGTAAAGAAATTGCAATGAAAAGATTAGCAAGCGGCTCATGGCAAAAGGCGATGTCTGACGAAGCGACACCGACCTGGTCGTACTCATAAACAGCGCCGGTGAAGGCCTCTTGATCGCCTCTCTCAGCAGCTTCTATTAATGCAAGAAGGAATCTGGCTTCTCGAGTTGAGGGGAAAGTGAGGTCTGATTTAGAATAATCGTCAAACTTCCTCCGGGCGGTTACAGCGTCCTGGGCGTAGAGCCAACATCAGTGCTCACGGTCCAGATGGGGAAAATCAGCCGGTAGGATACGCACCTGAGCGGCGAGAGCGCAAAGACCAGCACGCAACCAGTATTCCTTGACATTGTACTTCGTCAACTGTGAACCGAGAGAGTACTGGGCGACTTCATCGTAAAGCTTGATAGCTTCGTGCCAGCGATCGAGCTCGACCAAAAGATCCGCCGCGTCTTTCTTGCACGAACTCGCGGTGCTGGATGAGGGGCCAAATTTGACAGTGAGCGTTCGAGGACTCTACGAAGGTGATCTAGAAAACGTACGCTTTGGCGTCCTCCTGACTGTACCAGTCGGCGGCTCGGAGGTACGCTTCGACGGCTTTGCCCACGTCGTGATTCTCCTGAAGATAAATTTGTCCGATTTCTTTCTCGCGATCTGCGGCTTGACGGAATCTGCCTAGCTTTTGAAGTAGGTCCACTGTCTGGCCGAGGGCCGCAGCTGCGACTGTTGGTGGCGAAGACGGTCGACGACGGAAAAAGTTCCATTAGTGAGTATTATAGCAGTGTAAAACCATGAAGTAAACGGAAACTGACGATCAGGATATCCCTGCTTGTAAGCCTTGGCAGCGTTCCAATACGCATTCGCAGCGTCGTCCCTCTCTCCACCGCTGACGCGACACTCCGCCTCCCTCATATAGGCATCACCGCTTTCCTTGAATAGGCGCTCGACTTTGAAGTTGTTGGCTGCTTCCTTGAAGAGGTCACCTAGGCGGTTGGATTCGAGGGGAAGCGCAATAAGCGTCGGCTCGCCGTCGTCGTTAGGATCTAATATCGTAATGAATTACCTGCTTCCTCGTATTTGGTCGACGATGACCCGAACCATCCAACGCTAGAATTATATCGCTTTTCTGCCTTTGCGAGGAATTCTTGCGCTGGTGATAGTTTTGGTGCCATTATCGAGGAAGTTGATTGTGTTTTGAGTGGAGTGCTAGAAGGAGCTGCGGGTGGGAGTACTTGTTTACACAGTCCAGGTCCTAATGGGGACCCTCGAATTCGAACTCGACTAATTCCCAGGGTGGGGTGTCGCCTCCGTCATCCACTGCCCATCCCTGTGCTCGGCGGAGCATCCCTTTTAAATACAGTATGTCGTCGTTACAATAGGTCTTAATGACGAGCGGGCATTGCGTGTCTCGCAGGAAGCGATTTTACAAGAACGCACAACAGGTCCATCACGGTGGTTATTTGAAACGAAAGAATCCGGAACCGACTCGAGCGCGCTTCTCCTCAAAATGGCTTATGTGAGTCTTTGAATCATCTCCTTTCAAGGAAAACTCCATTACTCCTGATGGATACTCGCTCGCTCGCTCGGGGAAAACAGCGACTCACTAGGAAGATGATTGCTTGGTCAGCACGCCACCACGAAAACATCCTCTCTTTCACTGGGTACTCCTTAAGCCGGGACCTCGAAATCGCAGATCTTGTCTCTCCGTTTACTCGGAACAGCAGCATCAATGGAGTATTTGGCCAGTAAGCAAGCGAGATCTGAAGAGCGACTGAAGTTGGTACGAACCTCAGCTCGGTCCCATAACCACCTCTGCCGTACTGACAATAGATCTCAGATATGAGATACTCTCAAACGGTTTCAGTACCTAGGTACCCGAGATCCGTCAATTATTCAAGGAGATCTGAAATCGAGAAGTTGTCGGCCTGTTTCTTGCCTCGATCCCTCTAGCGCCGCAGGCCGTGCGCCGGACACTCTCCCCATCGTTCTAAACCAACTTGGTCGAGCTGAAGCCTCGATCTTTGAGGGGGAAGAATTTCGTATCTTCGAATCAAGAAAGATCAAAGTCCAAGTTTGATTTGAGCCGATACATGCGTTTACAATGAGCGCACATGTTGGAGGTGCGGCGTCCCGTTGCCCAGCCACCAGGAAGTGGCATTCGTTCCAAAGGTCCCGCTCAAATTCCACCACCACCACCGTAATTAGTCGGTACTTCACCTCCTACCCCGCCGAAGTCATCCACTCCACCACCACATAATTTGATTAGGCCCGTTCTACTGTAGCTGACAATATCGAAGAGCTGCAAGAAGCAAGTGGTTCGCACCCACTGATGCGCGCTCAAGATCCTGCTATCGACGAAGCTGAAGAGGCGATGAGCCGTCTTAGAATCTGTCCGGTGGGCGGCTCTGTTCTATGCACATTTCGCTGGGACTGCACGAGGCTAATCGTCAGGTTTTGATTTAGAGAGAAGTCCTTGCATCCCTGGGACATCTCCGAATCGAGAAAGCCCGAATCAAACCGTTCGGGGATAAAGCCCCCAAGGCAGGCGGGAATGCGGACGTGGAGGCAGCGATCCTCTGTCCAGCCTGGCCTTGGAATTTCCTGAGATCCAGAGACACGGAGTACATCGCCGTCAAGAAACTACGTTTCGACAACGACACCGACGACGATCGAGCTCTCACTGTAAGTCGTCGCAATATTTCCACTCATAGATGGTGCTCTAACCCGGATACCCTTCGTGTCAAGCCATTTGCTCATGAGGTCAAACTTCTGAACGAGTTATCTCATCCGGGCGTGGTGAAGATCATTGGTTTTGTCGAAGACGTCGAGCAGGGCATCGCCTGGATGGTGTTTTCCTGGGAGAAGAATGGCAACTTGCGAGAGTTCGTTCGGTCCGCCAACTGGGAGCTCCCAGAACGCGTATCCTTGGTAAATCTATCTCTTCCGCAACGAGAATCTGACCTTTGCTCATGGAACCACAGATAGGTGACGTGGCCAGGGGACTTAGCTACCTCCATGGAAGGACCCCACCAATCTGCCACGGTGATCTGAAATCGGTAAGCGTAATGTACTTGCTCTTTGTTGCTTGGGCTAACATTTACCTGAATACAGCTCAACATCCTGGTCAATTGCGACAACCGGGCGATTATTACCGACTTTGGTTCTGCCCGGACAATGGACTCCGCAACTGCAAAACCAGTTAGAAACGCCGGTGTAGCGGCCGCGGGAATGTTCCAGGATCAAAGGCCGACGACGGCACCCACCCTGGAGTCATTGAAGCTGGAGCTAGCTCGGTCTGGGGATTTCATCACGCTGACGCGTCCAGTTTGGACCATCCGATGGGCCGCTCCGGAGCTCCTGGAAGGAGAGTTACCCGGTATCACTAGCGATATCTGGGCATTGGGTTGGATTTGTTGGGAGGTGCGTTGGAGTAAATTGCAGAAAGATATAGGCGTTTACTCATCCTTTCCGGGTCGACCGTTGATCTAGGCTATCACTGGGAATTTTCCATTTGATGAGGAGAATGACGTCGCGATTATTCTACGCATCACCAGGGGTGACCTTCCAGCTCTCGGAGATAATGCTCAGCTCAAACAAGTCAAAGCACTCTGTAGCCTGATGGAGCGGTGTTGGAGGTTGAACGCAAATGAGCGACCAACGGCTATAAGATGCCAACAAGAAATTTCATTCATGGTAGGTACTCCTCATTATTGTAGGTTATGTGTACCTACTTAGCATTTGCGCAGGATCAAGTTATACCTTCGAGCAGCAAAGTAAACGGGTTGGGTACAACTCGTTCGAGCGGACTGTTGTATGCCCTTGGCTCGATGCAACTAAGAAACGGCGAAACATCTGAAGCAGAAAAGTACTTCCGAGACTCGTTGCAGGTTGCCAAGCTTGTTGGAGATAAGGGGGGCAGGGCTAGAGCTTCTAATGCGCTTGGAGAAGTGTACGAGATGCGGGGCGAGTATCCCAGAGCCGAGGAGTCGTACATCCAAGCCCGCAACAGCTACTCTCAAATCGGGAATCGACTCGGCCTTGCCAACTCGGTCAAGGCTCTTGGAGATGTGTACCGGATACAAAATGAATATTCCAAAGCCGAGGAGTCGTACATCCAAGCCCGCGACACCTATTCTCAAATCGAGAATCAGGTCGGCTTTGCCGGCTCGGTTCGCCATCTGGGAGACGTCTACCGGATGCAAAGCAACTATTCCAAAGCCGAGGAATCGTTCATCATAGCCCGCAGCACCTACTCTCAAATCGGGAATCAGGTTGGCTTGGCCAACTCGGTGGGGGGTTTGGCCGACGTGTACCTCATGCGCAGCAAGTATTCCGAAGCCGAGGAGTCGTACATCGAGGCCCGCAACGCCTATTCTCAAATCGGGAGTCAGCATGGCTTTGCCAACTCGGTCAAGGGTCTAGGAGATGTTTACCGGATGCAAAGCGAGTATTCCAAAGCCGAGGAGTCGTTCATCCAAGCTCGCGATACCTACTCTCAAATTGGGAATCAGGTCGGCTTTGCTAACTCGGTCAGGGGTCTTGCCGATGTGTACCTGATGTGCAGCAAGTATCGCAAAGCTGAGGAGTCGTACATCAAGGCCCGCGACACCTACGCTCAAATCGAGAATCAGGTCGGCTTTGCCGGCTCGGTTCGCCATCTGGGAGACGTCTACCGGATGCAAAGCAAGTATTCCAAAGCCGAGGAAGCGTTCATTCAGGCCCGCGACACCTACTCTCAAATTGGGAATCAGGTCGGCTTTGCCAACTCGCTCGGGGGTCTGGCCGACGTGTATCTCAAGCGCAGCATGTATTCCAAAGCCGAAGAGTCGTACATCCAAGCTCGCGACACCTACTCTAAAGTCGGGAGTCAGCATGGCTTTGCCAACTCGGTCAAGGGTCTCGGAGATGTGTACCGGATGCAAAGCGAGTATTCCAAAGCCGAGGAGTCGTACATCCAAGCCCGCAACACCTACTCTCAAATTGGGAATAGGATCGGCTTTGCAAACTCGGCCTTGGGTCTGGGAGAGGTGTACTACATGCAGAAGGAGTATTCCAAAGCCGGGCTGTCGTGGATCCAAGCCCGCGACGCCTACTCTCAAATCGGGGTTCAGGAAGGTTTTGCGAACTCGATCTCGCGTTTGGGAGAGATGTACCAGATGCAAAGCGAGTATCCCAAAGCCGAGGAGTCGTACATCCAATCCCGCAACATCTACTCTCAACTCGGGAATCAGAAAGGCTTCGCCAACTCGGTCAAGGCTCTTGGAGACGTGTACCGGATGCAAAGCGAGTACTCCAAAGCCGAGGAGTCGTACATCCAAGCCCGCGACACCTACTCTCAAATTGGGGATCAGCTCGGCTTTGCCAACTCGGTCAGGGGTCTGGGAGACGTGTACCACATGCGAAGCGAGTATTCCAAAGCCGTGGCGTCTCTCCTCCAGGGTCGCGACATCTACTCTCAAATCGGGAATCAGTTCGGCTTTGCCAACTCGGTCAACCATCTGGGAGAGGTGTATCTCATGCGCGGCGAGTATTCAAAAGCCAGAGAGTCGTGCATCCAAGCACGGGACATCTACTCCCAAATCGGGGATCAACAAGGCTTTGCCAACTCGGTCAAGGGTCTGGGAGACGTTTACCGGATGCAAAGCGAGTATTCCAAAGCCGAAGAGTCGTTCCTCCAGGCCCGCGATACCTACTCTCAACTAGGGAATCAACAAGGCTTTGCCAACTCGGTCAGGGGTCTGGCCGATGTGTACCTCATGCTCAAGAAATATTCCACAGCCGAGGAGTCGTACATCCGAGCCCGTGACACCTACTCTCAAATCGGTAATCAGGTCGGCTTTGCCAGCTCGGTCCGCCATCTGGGAGAGGTGTACCGAATGCGAAGCCAGTATTCCAAAGCCAAAGAGTCATTCATCGCAGCCCGTGACACATACTCTCAAATCGGGGATCAGGTTGGCTTTGCCAACTCGGTCGGGGGTCTGGCCGATGTGTACCTCATGTGCAACGAGTATGCCAAAGCCGAGAAGTCGTACATCCAAGCCCGGGATACCTACTCTCAACTCGGGAATCAGGTCTGCTTTGCCAACTCGGTCAAGGGTCTAGGAGACGTGTACCTTAGGCGTGGCGAGTATTCCAAACCCGAGGAGTCGTACATCCAAGCCCGCGATACCTACTCGCAAATAGGAAATCAGCAAGGCTTTGCCAACTCGCTCAAGGCTCTTGGAGATGTGTACCGGATGCGGAGCGAGTATTCCAAAGCCGAGGAGTCGTACATCAAAGCCCGCGACACCTACTCTCAAACAGGGAACCAGCAAGGCTGTGCCAACTCTCTCAAGGCCCTTGGAGACGTATACCGGATGCGAATCGAGTATTCTAAAGCCGAGGAGTCGTACATCAAAGCCCGCGACACCTACTCTCAAATCGAGAATCAGGACGGCTTCGCCAGCTCGGCCCGCCATCTGGGAGAGGTGTACCGAATCCGAAGCGAGTATCCCAAGGCGAAGGAGTCGTTCCTCCAAGCCCGCAACATGTACTCTCAAACCGGGAATCAGGTCGGCTTTGCCAACTCGGTCGAGGATCTGGCCAATGTGTACCTCATGTGCAGCGAGTATTCCAAAGCCGAGGAGTCTTACATCGAAGCCCGCAACACCTACTCTCAAATCGGGAGTCAGCATGGCTTTGCCAACTCGATCAAGGGTCTGGGAGATGTGTACCGGATGCAAAGCGAGTATTCCAAAGCTGAGGAGTCGTACCTCCAGGCCCGCAACATCCACTTTCAAATTGGGAATAAGCTCGGCTTGGCGAACTCGGTCTTGGGTCTGGGAAAGGTGTACTGTTTGCAGAACGAGCATTCCAAAGCCGAGGGGTCGTACATCCAAGCCCGCGACGCCTACTCTCAAATTGGGAATCAGCAAGGCTTTGCCAACTCGGTCAAGGCTCTTGGAGACGTTTACCGGATGCAAAGCGAGTATTCCAAAGCCGAAGAGTCGTACATTCAAGCCCGCGACACCTGCTCTCGAATCGGGGATCAGCTCCGCTTTGCCAACGCGGTCAGCCGCCTGGGAGAGGTCTACCGCATGCAAAGGGAGTATTCCAAAGCCGAGGAGGCCTACATCCAAGCTCACAACGCCTACTCTCAAATTGGGAATCAGCAAGGCGTTGCCAACTCGATCTTGCGTCTGGCTGAGGACTATCTCGAGGGCGGCGACTATTCCAAAGCCAAAGAGTGGTACATCCAAGCCCGTGACACCTACTCTCGAATCGAGGATCGGCTCGGCTTTGCCAACTCGGTCATGGGTCTAGGAGATGTTTACCACATCCAAGGCAAGTACTACAAAGCTGAGGAGTCGTACATCCAAGCCCGCGACACCTACTCTCAAATCAGGGATCAACAGGGCTTTGCCCGCTCGATTTTGCATCTGGCAGAGGAGTACATCATAGGCGGCAAGTATTCCAAAGCCAAAGAGTCATACATCCAAGCCCGTGACACTTACTCTCGAATCGAGGATCGGCTTGGCTTTGCCAAGTCGGTCAAGGGACTAGGAGATGTATACCACATCCAAGGCAGGTACTCCAAAGCTGAGGAGTCGCACATCCAAGCCCGCGACACCTACTCTCAAATCGGTGATCAGCTTGGGTTTGCCAACTCCGCTCAAGCGCTGGGCCGCGCGTACTCAGCCTCGAGACAGTACGCTCAGGCCGACAAGTCGTACTTGGAGGCACAGGCGGTATATCGTCAGATCGCAGCCACGAAATCTTTGGCCAGCAACCTGTGGCACCTGGGCCGGCTCCGTCGCCGCCAGGCACAATATGGAGAGGCCAAGCGTCTCGTTTGCGAAGCATCGACACTTTATGGCGAACTTGGTCTGAAGAGTGATGTGGCGAGATGTGATACATTTCTTGACAAGGTTCAGCAGCTGATGGCATCTTAATTCCGGTCCCAGCTTTCCGTTTAATTATTCCCAAATCTGTTTACCGACCCCTACGTTGACATCGCTTAACATGCACGTTTCAATTTCGCATTGATTTCATTCTCTTTCCTGTCCTTGTTCCCTCTACAGGTTTTTCGGCGATATTTGTTCGACTCCGTATATCTTCCAGTACATTTATGATTTTGGAGCTGACCGTTCGAACGGGGATTGGATGTCGTGCATGAAATGTGAATATCCACTTCAGTCCTCGGTGTCATCAAATCCGCGGTCGTGGTTGCGCGTTTAACCTTTCCCCCTCCCTGATTCTAGTGGGCATAGCCTCGATATTTGAGGTAGAAGGACCTCGTAAACCTTGTCCCCCATCCAAACCCCGTCGCTCATACTACCGAACCCGGCGCTTCCTCCGCTACACCCCTCCAAAAACACGCTTTGGTGATCAACCGAAAAGTGCCCCACTCACTGCATTGTCGTATCATCCTGACCCTGAGACTGGCCAACGACTCTACGAAAATACACTCTTCATCTCCACCGATTCAAATTCCTATGATTTGATTGTTGAGCGGGATGTCATTTTTTGACGATGCTGAGAGAAGCATGTGCCCGTGAAGAGCTGCGTCATCGGCTCGGTAGCACCTTCCAAAAGGGCTATCGCTCGTGGTGCTTACGGGCGACTAGCCGGCTGAGCAACTTCACCGTAGTCAACCACCATCACTGACGCACGATATTTGATGACGCTCTCAGTTTAAGGGCCCTACTCCAAATTTTCGCCAGGAGGCGATGAGAGGGAAAGAAATGGTCTCTTATTTGCGTTTGACTCGAGATAAGAGGTGAAAGAGGTCTGAGGATGTCACCACAGAGGAGAACGACAATTCATTGGGTCCGCACCTTTGTCGTCAGTGTGACATGGGGTTGTTCGATGTGTAACTCGAGTGACGTCACACCATTGGTTTTTATCCCCCAAGCACAAGATCTTTTCCATGGACACGTCCCGGTAGAAAATGCTAGGGATATAAATTTGCCAGTCTTACACGCGCCGACACGGTGTGAATGGAAACATTGTCAAATGAGGACTGGTATCTTTTGTACTCGTGTGCTATTGCACCTGTATGGCCGGGGCTATCACACGTGACTGAAAGCACAAGCGTGGGGTTAGCGCCGCTTTCGATTTCAACCAAACCCCAAGTCTCGACTGATACTCTATCCACCTCTCTGCACACACTGTATTAATGCAAGAACAAAAAATCGAACCTCGCACGAAGCACCGCCGACATCCGCATCTCGCCACATGAACTTTGATACTAGTAAGCGGTGCTCTCACTGTTCGTTGTTCTTTTCGATGAGGTGGGTCGTTAACGGAAGACGCCTGTAGGATGTACATAGACGCTCAAATTTTATGCATGGCGGAATCACATTGACGGACCTTCCAATATTGCAAAAGCACTCTCAATCCCATGCCCAGGCTCGGTGGATGTTGATCTGGCCAACGCTCCCCGTTCATTTCCTCTATCACTCGCATCTCTGAGCCAATAGATACCCCCAGGAACCTTTGCCTCTCGACTCCGGACCACAAAACCACCCCTTCATCGGGCCAGCTCAACTGAGTATCGATACCCGACCTGGCTCGCTCGGATGCTTCAACTGGGCTCGAACGACGTTGAATGGGAGAAAGAGCGGCGAACAACCACGGGGAACCGGGTAAGCTGCGTCTCCATTGTACCCTTCTGAAAAACCGGACTAAAGCTCGGTTGCAAGTTAGCTTTGCAGTATCACGGAATGCTCCTGCTCGACTCAATTTCAAATCTCGGCTTCGACCATCTCAGCCTTCACCAGCACCAGCTCTACCATCCAACTAACCAACTCGCCGCGGAAAGTCGAACCCCAACTTGCGCACCAAATTCCCTCCTCCCCACCCCATAGCATGCGGCCTATATTGAAGAAGTGGTCCTGGACCTTTGACGACGTCAAACTGTCAAGCTCCCCTCAGCGGAGTCGTAAGTCCGACTCGCCTCCAACCAATGCCGCTTAGCACTCCACCAGCGCAAGACTCGAGTTTCGGAAGGAAGATCTTGGCTGTACACTGGGAGATTTACGCATATATGCACCGGACAAAACCGCTTTCAAGGAGCTTTAGGCTTTTTTAGCTTGTCGCGCGCAAGACCCGATATTCGGTGTGGGCTTCCAGCGTTCAAGGGAGCTCCTTTCACGCTTCTCCATCATTCTACACCGACCACGTCGATCCGCTCACAGTGATTGATCCCTACTCTACCCCTCACCACTTTCCACGCCGGCAGAATTCTCCGAGCTGAACGACCTCGTAAACGACGGTTGCGGAACCGTCCTTTTGGCGATTTTGGCTTTGCAACTTGACAGCTGTACACGAAGGGCATGCCGGTTTGACAACCAGCTCCGAATTCAAAGGGTCAATGTGATGGTGTAGTCGGGAAGTGCTCCTGGTCGAGGAAACGACGTGGAAGAGATATTTGAGGGCGGGGTTGCCTCGGGTTAGAGGTAGGTACAGTACCAGCACCTTCGACGAGGTCAAGTAATCCAGCCATCCCTTGTCACTCACTCACTCACCTTTCCCCGTTTTTAGACTATGTCAGGAAGCCCTCCTTATCACGACATCAGAAACGACATGGGTGTGCTCATTGTGCGCCCGACCATTCAAAAACGAAAGGCTCAGGAACCGATTCTCACACCTGCGTTCCTCAACGGGTTACTCGATATCCTTTGAAAATGCGTGACTTTGAGCTTGACAAGCGGCCAGAAGCGCGGATGTGTGTAGCGGCAATCAGTGCACTGAAACCGTGCGGGTGTGGGTAGGTAGGAATCCGAGTTTGAGCGCCTGGAATGGTACGTCTAATGCTTGGAACGAGTGCAGGGGGAAGCGAGAGGGTTGGAAGGTTGGATCATGAGCACATCCCCAATCCGATTCAAGGATCCATTCCCCGAGCCACTCTCGACACGGACGTCGCTTAGAAATCCTGCCAACTCTCGCCGCCGTCGAGGATGGAGCTCGAAGACGAACTTTAAGATATCAGGGTACGTGCTATATTGTACATAAGGTAGTAGGGAACCAGTGGCTGAGCTGATGTTGGGTTCGTTTGATCTCCCGCGCAGACAACGCTGGTAGGGGACCAGAATGGTCAACCCCTACCGTAAAATTACCGAAGCATCGCGAGGCGACTATCAAACAAGAGTCCGGCGTCAGCAACTAGCCGTGGCCGCTACGGGGATTTGTCCAGATTCGGTCGTTGTCGACGCCAGCCAGACACGCCAGAGATCCCGTATGAAAAATTCCCCGTGCCATTTCTACGCTGCGCAAACCAGTCACACTATCTCGCCAACCTGCGGGAGCTTCACGATATCCTCAGAGACGAAGGTGCTCGATTCGACAACAAGCCGATACCTCTTCTCCGCCCTCCCGGGCTTCGGACGTCTCGTACGACACTATCCCGACGACTTCCTCTTAGACGTAGCAAGTTTCCTCATCGACGTGTACGACGAGCAGCGCGTTCGTGGAGGAAATCAGGTTCCCTGCTTAGAGATGGAATTGCAAGCTGCTGAACGGTATCGAGAACTCTCGAGGACTGACGGAAACTTCCTATCACGTCGGACTGGAGCGTTAGAAAATACCGTTGCAAGCTACGCAATTCTGGGCTTACACGTGAAGGCACGTGTGTCCGTGGCAGACTCTGGCTCGTACGTTGGTCAGGTACACCCAGGTCCTGTATCGCTTGGGCCGAGTTTGGAACGACAGCGATGTTGTGGACGCTTACAGGGAGCTTTCAATATATACGATTCGCGGGATTGGGGGGGGGGGGGACTCGGGTAGCCAAGGGGTTGGCTAGGAGCAGTTCGGAGGCCGTCTGGCTGATGCACTGGTCGACTTGGATCTTTGTCGAGGAAGGGGCGACAGAGTGAAACCATTGAAAGTGGAGAATCAGCTTGTAGAAGGCGTTGGGTAAGGGTGGAGGCGAAGAAGAGAAGGGGTGCGCTATTGATCATGACAAGTTCTAATCACAACAAGTGCGATCGAAGAAGGCGTAGGTTAAGGAGTTTGTGTACAAGACATCCCTCATCTTGGAGCGTTTCGTGTCCGAAGTAGACCGCTATATATGTTCATGCATTTGGAGCGGAGCGTTTGAACGGGAGCTGGATGCCGTGCACGGAGACAGAGTACATACATATCCACTTCAGTCCTCCGCGTCATTGACCTGTCGTCCTTGCGCGTGAAACCTTTCCACCTTCAGGACTCTGCTCGTCATCTTCGAGGCCAGAAAAATCAAAGACAAAGTTTGATTTGCGCCGATACATGCGTTTACAATGAGCACACATCCTAGTGCGGCGTACTGGCGTCCCAGCCCCCAGGAAGTGGCGTTCGTTCCCAAGGTCCCCCTCAGATCCCACCACCAACCACCACCACCGTACTCAATCAACACTTCACCTCACGCCTCCGGCCAAATAATCCACTCCCCCACCGAATAGCTCGATCAGGATCATTCTGCTATGGCTGACGATATCAAAGAGCTTCAAGAAACAAGTGCTTCACACCCACCGATAAGCGCTCAAGATGCCGCTATCGACGAAGTCGAACAGGCGATGATGCGTCTGAGAATCTCTCCGGTGGGCGGCTCTATCGATGCCCATTTCGTTAACACTGCAAGAAGCTAACCGCCAAATACTGCTTTAGAGAAAAGTCCTTGCATCGCTGGGACATCTCCGAATCGAGGAGGCTCGAATCAAACCGCTTGAGGATAGAGCTCCCAAGAAAGGCGGGAAAGCGGACGTGGAGCCAGCGATACTCGTTCCTGCCCAGTCCCCAAATTCCCTGACATCCGAAGACCCGGAGTACATCGCCGTCAAGAAGCTACGTTGCGACACCGACACCGCCGACGACCGAGTCCTCGCGGTAGGTTGTCGCCAGATTTCCACTCACAGCGGGTGTTCTAACTCGGGTACACCTCTTGCGTCAAGCCATTTACTCATGAGGTCAAGCTTCTAAACGACCTATCCCACCCGAGCGTGGTAAGGATCGTTGGTTTCGTCGAGGACGTCGAGCAGGGCATCGCCTGGCTGGTGTTTTCCTGGGAGAAGAATGGCAACTTGCGAGAGTTTGTTCGGTCCGCCCGCTGGGAGCTTCCAGAACGCGTATCCCTGGTAAACACATCTCTCCCACTACGAGAGTCTAACCTTCGCTTACGGAGCCACAGATAGATGACGTGGCCAGGGGACTTAATTACCTCCATGGAAGGACCCCACCAATCTGCCACGGTGATCTGAAATCGGTAAGCTTAATGTGCTTGTCGCTTTTCTGCGTGGACTGACATTTACCCGGATACAGCTCAACGTCCTGGTCAACTCCGAGAACCGGGCGGTTATTACGGACTTCGGTTCTGCTCGGACGATGGATTCTACGGGCGTAGGAGCAATCAGAGGCGCCCGTTCGGCGGCTATGGAGTTCCAGCATCGAATCGCAACGACAGCGCCCGCGGTGGACTCCTTGAAGGCCGAGCTAGCTGCGTCCGGGGATTTCATCACCATGACGGGCCCAGCTTGGACCATCCGATGGGCCGCCCCGGAGCTGCTCGAAGGGGAGTTACCCAGTTTGGCAAGCGACATCTGGGCATTGGCTTGGATCTGTTGGGAGGTACTTTGGAGTGAATTGTAGAGAGATCCGGGCCTTCGCTCATCCCCTTTCCGGCTCGGTCTAGGCAATCACTGGGAACTTTCCATTTGATGAGGAGAATGATGTCGCAATTGTTCTACGCATTACCAGAGGCGATCTTCCGGCGGTCGGAGATGATGCCCAGCTCAAGCAAGTCAAGGTACTCTGTAGCCTCATGGGGCGGTGTTGGAGCTTGAATGCAAATGAGCGACCAACGGCTATGAGATGTCAACAAGAAATTTCATTCATGGTACGGAGTCCTCATTGTTGTAATTTCCACGTACCTAATTGGCATTCTCGCAGAATCAAGTTATACCCTCAGGCAGCAAACTGAGCGGATCGGCTACAACTCGCTCGAGCGGACTTTTGCATGCCCTTGGCTCGATTCAACTGCGGAATGACATGGTGGCTGAAGCAGAAAAGTACTTCCAAGAGTCGTTTGTGGTTGCCAATTCGGTTGGAGATAAAGAGGGCAAGGCTAGAGCATTAGAAGCACTTGGAGACGCGTACTACTTTCAAGATCGGTACTCTAAAGCCGAGGAGTCATACATCCAAGCCCGCGACAACTACTCTCAAATCGGGAATCAGCGCGGCTTCGCCGACTCGGTCAGAGGTCTGGGAGACGTGTACCGCATGCGAAGCGAGTATTCCAAAGCCGAGGAGTCGTACATCCAAGCCCGCGACACCTTCTCCCAAATTGGGGATCAGCTCGGCCTTGCCAACTCGGTCAGGGCTCTGGGACACGTGTACCGCATGCGAAGCGAGTATTCCAACGCCAAGGAGTCGTACATCCAAGCCCGTGACACCTACTCTCAAATCGGAGATCAGCTCGGCTTTGCCAACTCGGTCAGGGGTCTGGGACACGTGTACCGTATCCGAAGCGAGTATTCCAACGCCGAGGAGTCGTACATCCAAGCCCGCGACACCTACTCTCAAATCGGGTCTCAGCTCGGCTTTGCCAACTCCGTCCAAAGTCTGGGTCAGGTCTACTCAGCTTCGGGTCAGTATGCCAAGGCCGAAAAGTCGTACTTGGAGGCTGAGGTGGTGTATCGTCGGATCGGAGACATGCTATCTTTGGCCCACAACCTTTGGTACCTCGGCTGGCTCCGTCGCGACCAGGCACAATATGGAGAGGCCAAGCGTCTCGTTTCCGAAGCATCGACACTGTACGGCGACCTTGGTCTGACGAGTGATGTGGCGGACTGCGATAAATTTCTCGAAAAGGTTCAGCAGCTAATGGCAGCGTAATTAGGGCTTCATACTTCCGTGTAATTATTTCAAGCTTTGTTCATCAACGTTCCATGGTGCCGTCCGATTTGCATGTTCCGCAATGTCTTTACTGGAATTCCTGTCCTTTGTTCGTATTGACCACCTTTTTCGTCTCAGGCTTTCCTACCTGCCTGCGAATCCCCTCGGCGGGGGACACTTGGGCTGCGTCGGTTGTTCGAATCCCCGCTTCTCCTAATGCGGAGAGGTCCGGTCATCTGGCTTAACAGAGCCCCATAGCCCGGTAAACTGAAGTGTTGGCACTTTTACATCTACTTACGACGTGAGTTTTCTTGGTGCGGCTATGAGTATCAGACGTGACGCTTAGGGTGGAGAACCCAATCTTGAACCAGCTTCAGCTTTCACGAGACCTTTTGCCGATATCCAGGTCCCTCTTACCGCGATAATATATGTACCTCGAGAAATGCTGCACTGCCAACGATCACAGCTCAATACCCACCGGATACCAGGCAGAACAGCGCGACATCTTCGTCGCAAGGCCTGTGGATAAATGCGCGTACCTCGTAAAATAGAATTCCTTTCAGCACATAAGCCACCGATTCGACGCTAATACGCTTCTGCAATCTCATATTCGCACAAGTTCGGCGACAGCTACTAAAACAGTCCAAACTACGCCGAGAAGAACCTTCAACGTCATTACAGAGTGGTCGGGGTTGGACCGAATGATTGAGTTCCAGGTGCAAAGTAGCCGCTACCGTGCGCTGTAATGACGATGGGGGTTATTAAAGTGACGATATTTCATGGACAACTATGTTGAATATCAGACGTCGACGCTCATGTTATCCGTGCCCCCGCGTTCGAAGAGTTGATGGGACAGTGCTTCGGCGCGACTATGCCGGTAAAACCAAAAAGATAAAACACTGCAATAGGGCGGGCAGAGACGCTGGATCGAGGTGTGCTCTTCTCAATCCTTTCTCAGTGCATGCCGCTAGCGCGGGCCGGCCACAATGACACAAAAATACAGTCTTCATCTCCACCCATGCCAATTCCTATGATTCGATTGTTGAGAGAGTTGTCATTTTCTTGACGATGCTGAAAGAATGTGCCCAGCAAGAGCTATGTCGTCAGGATCGGTGGCACCTTCCGAACGGGTTATCACTCGTGTTGCTTGCGGGCGGCCGGCCGGCTGAGCGACTTCGCGGTAGTCAACCACCATCATCGACGCACGATTTTTGATGGCGTTCTCAGTCTAAGTGTCGAACGGGAATATCAAATATAGAGGCAAGCCTCCCCGTGGTAGGGGATTGGAAGTGAGCGGGTGGAGCTCCGAGGGTGTTTGCATATTGCTTGGGTTGATCTGGTAGGGAGGATCGGAGGAATGAAGGCGTTTACTGCAAGTCCCTAGGCATGCGAGTTTGTCGCTCCGCCTACGAGTATCGCTGGGACCAATCTAGGGAGGGTGTATGAGGATGCGGTTGTTCGCCGTCCCAAGCCGACTCCGTTCACGGACAAGGGTACATGCTCAACGTTAACAGTTTCACTGATGGGTTTCACTACTAGGCGGTGAGAGGGAAAGAAATTGTCTGGTTTTTGTTTGCGTTTGGCTGGAGAAAATTGCAAAAGGTGAAAGAGGTCCATGGAAGATTAATGCGTCCGAGTGCGCCGCTTCGTGACGGTTGGGTCCGTGGGTTTGTCCTCAGTGTGACGTGGGTTGCTCGATGCGGAACTCGAGTGACGTCACACGATTGTTTTGTTTACTCCGTAAAAGTCTTTCCCCCTCAAGTTACATAGACACGCTGCGGTAGAAAATGACGGCGACATTGATTGCCAGCCCAAATGCGCCAAATATGCGTGTATTAATCATTGTCAAATGGGAACTGGTATCTTTGTACTCCCGTATTTTGCATCGATCCCAAACGATGATCTCGTTCTGGGCAATCACACGTGACCGAAAGGAAAAGACGCGGTACCGGTGTTAGCGCCGATTGTAATTTCAACCAACCCCAGGTTTCGACCATCGACAGCTCCGGCCGGACACTCTATCTCACCACCTCGCCCTCTCTACACCCGCTATATCGCAAGAACAAATACTATCGGGAGCAATCGAGTGCCGTACAACTAGAACCTCACATGAAGCAACGTCGACATCAAGCATCTCGTCAGATGACCAACCATGAACTTGATACTAGTAAGCCGGACTCTCGCTGTCCGTTATTCTGTCATTCTTTTCGGTGAGGCGTGCAGTTAACGGAAGACCTCTTTAGGATGCGCAAAGACGCTGAAATTTTGCGGCGGCATCAAGTTGACGGCCGGAGCTTCCGATGTAAAAGCACCTTCAATCCCATACCCGGCCCAGGCTTGGCGGATGTCAATCTGTGTGCCAACGCTCCAACCCACTATCTCTATCATTTGCATCTCCGAGCCAATTGGTGCACCTCGGAATCTCGTCTTGGGCGTTTTCGACTGAGCCGTAAAAACGACTCACCTCCAAACTACAAGCGCTTAGCATACCACCGGCGCAAGACTCGGGTTTCGGAAGGAAGGTCGTGACTCTACACTGGGAGTTTCGCGCATATTTACACCGGAGAAAACTCTTTCAATGAGCTTTAGCCTGTCGCGTGCAAGGCCCGAGATGCCGTGTTGGCTTCCAGCTTTCGACGAAGCTTCTTTCACGCTGCCCCATCATTCTACACCAACCCCGTCGCTCCACCCAGTGTCATTCATCTCTACTGTACCCCTCACCCCCTTCTACTCCAGCAAAATTCTCCCAGCTGAATTTCCTTGTAAACGATGACTGCAGAACCGTCCTTGGATTTTGGCCTTGCAGCAGTCGCAAGCCGCACGAGAAGGGCATACCGGTTTAACCACCAGCTTCGAAGCCAAAATGTCCACGCGGCGGTGGATTCGGGAAGGGTTTATGGTCGAGGGAAGGACGTTGAAGAGATATTTTGGGGTGGGGATACCTCGCGTTGGAGGTGCGTACGAGTACCTTGGTCGAGGTCATGTAATCCAGCCATTCCTTGTCACTCACTTACCTTTCCCCATTTTGTCATTCTTTCAGACTATGTCCGGAAGCTTTCCCTATCACGACATCCGAAACGATGCGGGTATTCTCATTGTGTTCCCGACCATTCCACACGAAAGGCTCCGGAACCGACTCTCACACCTGTTTTCCTCAACGGCTTGGTCGGAATCCTTCGAAGAAGCTGGAACTTTGAGCCCGACGAGCGGCCAGAAGCGTGCTCGTGTGTGACAGCGATCATTCCACTGAACCCGTGCAGGTGTGAGTGGATAGGGATCGAAGGTTGGGCGCCTGGGGTGATGTGTCTAAAGCTCGGAACGAGTGCAGGAGGAGCCGAGATGGTTGGACACTTGGATCATGCAGTGCATCCCCATGTTTGAGAACAGGATTCAAGGATGCATCTCCCAAATCACTCTCGACACGGACGTCGTTAAGAAATCCCGCCAGCTCTCGTTGCTGTTGAGAACGGAGCTCGAAGCCGAACCAGGGTACGTAATATATTGTCCATACGGTATCGGTGGCTGAGCTGACGTTGGGTTCGCTTGTCTCCCGCGCAGATGACGCTGCAAATGGACGAGAACGGTCAACCCCTACCATAATTAAGGAGGAGATACCTTAAACCTCCCGAGGCGACTGTCAACCAAGAGTCCAGCGACAGAAACTCGTCGTGGCCGCTACTAGTAGGCGTTTGTCCAAATTCGGTCGCTGTCGTCTCCAGCCAGACACTCCAGAGATCCCTTATGGAAAGTTCTCCGTGCCATTTCTACACTGCGCAAACCAGTCACACTGTCTCATCAACCTGCGGGAGCTCCCCAATCTCCTCAGAGACGATGGTCCTCGACTCGACAACAAGCCGATACCTCTTCTCCACCATCCAGGGCTTCGAACGTCTCGTGCGACACTATCCCGACGGCTTCCGCCCAGACGTAGCAAGCTTCCTCATCGACGTTGGCTACGAGCAGCGCGTTCGTGGAGGAAATCGGGTTCCCTGCTTGGCAGTGGCATTGCAAGCTGCTGAACGGCATCGAGAACTCTCGGGGACCAACGGAAACTTCCTATCGCGTCGTGCTAGACCGTTAGGAAAGGTCGTTGCAAGCTACGAAGTTCTGGGCTTACATAAGAACGCGCGGGCAGCTTTGGCTGGAGCGATTTGGGTTGACCAAGGATGAACCAACACGACTGGGGAGCACCACGCTTTCCAAATCTTCCTTGACTCGCAACGCCGTACGAGAACCTCCCAAGATATAGGATTCGCCAGTTTGGTGGGGCAACTCGGAGAGCCATGGAAACGATTAGGAGCGGTTGGGAAGCCATCTGGCTGATGCGCTGGTCGATTTGGATTTGACCTTGTGAGGAAGGGGAGGCAGAGCGGAAGCATTGAAGGTGGAGAACGAGCTGATACATTCACACAAGGCGTTGGATGAGGGTGGTCAGCGGTAGAGGTGAACAACAGAGGGGATGCGGCATTGATGATGACAGGTTCCGATCGCAAAAGGAGGCGTAGGTTAAGGGGTGTGTGCACCAAGTATCCCTCACACCAGGCCATTTCGATTGGTCTGACAGAAGCGGAGGCACTAGGGTTGCGGGAATCTTATATACACTAGTGTCAGAAGTAGACCGCTATGTTCATGTATTTGTTCGAACGGGAGCTGGATGTCACCAACACGGAGTACATATCTACATGGTACCATCGGCATCATTAACCCGTCATGCTGCGCGTTTCAACTCCCTGACTCTGGTAGTGAAAGCCTCAATCTTTGAGGTGGATGGACCTGGTATCTTTGAATCAAGAAAGATCACAGCCGAAGCTTGGTTTGAGCCGATCCATGCGTTTATAGTGAGCACACATGCTGGGGGTGCATGCGGCATCCGGGCGTACAGCCACCAGGAAGTGGCGCTCGTTCCCAAGGTCTCCCTCAAATCCCACCACGACTACCACCGTACTCAATCGACACTTCACCTCTCGCCCCCGGCCCAAATCATCCACTCCCCCACTGGATAGTTTGATCGGGCTCATTCTGCTATGACTGACAATATCAAAGAGCTTCAAGAAACAAGTGCTTCACGCCCACCGATAAGCGCTCAAGGTGCCGCTATCGACGAAGTCGAAGAGGCGATGACGCGTCTTAAAATCTCTCCGGTGGGCGGCTCTATCTACGCACATTTCACCAGGACTGCAGGAGACTAATCTCAAAGTGCCGCTTTAGAGGAAGGTCCTTGTATCGCTGGGACATCTCCGGATCGAGAAAGCCCGAATCAAACCGCTTGAGGATAAAGCCCCCAAGGCAGGCGGGAAAGCCGACGTAGAGGCAGCCGTGCTCGTTCCAGTCCAGTCGCGAAATTCCCTAGGATCCAAAGAAACGGAGTACGTTGCGGTCAAGAAGCTACGTTTGGACACCGACACCGACGACGATAAAGTTATCACTGTAAGTCGTCGCAGGACTTTCACGCGCAGCGGGTGTTCTAACACGGATACCGATTGCGTGAAGCCATTTGCTCATGAGGTCAACCTCCTAAACGACTTGTCCCATCCGAATGTGGTGAAGCTCGTCGGTTTTGTCGAAGACGTCGAGGGAGGCATCGCCTGGATGGTGTTTTCCTGGGAGAAGAATGGCAACTTGCGAGAGTTTGTTCGGTCCGCCAACTGGGAGCTCCCGGAACGCCTGTCTTTGGTAAGCGAATCTCCTCCACCGCAGCCATCTATCCTTCAGACTGACGGAACCTCAGATAGGTGACGTGGCCAGCGGACTTACTTATCTCCATGGAAAGACCCCACCAATCTGTCACGGTGATCTGAAATCGGTAAGCGTAATGTACTTGCTCTTTGTGCGTGAGCTGACATTTACCTCAATACAGCTCAACGTCCTGGTCAATTTCAAGAACCGAGCGATGATTACCGACTTTGGTTCTTCCCGAACGATGGACTCCACGACTACGAAACCAGTTAGAAACGCCGGTGCAGCGGCCGCGGAAACGTTACAGCATCGAAGGCCTACTACAGCGCCCACCCTGGAGTCATTGAAGGCGGAGCTCGCTGCATCCGGGGATTTCATCACCATGACGGGTCCAGCCTGGACCATGCGATGGGCCGCCCCGGAGCTGCTCGAAGGAGAGTTACCCGGTTTGGCAAGCGACATCTGGGCTTTGGGTTGGATTTGTTGGGAGGTACGTTGGAGTGAATTGCAGAGGGATTTCGGCCTTCGCCCATCCCCGTTCCGGGTCGATCTAGGCAATCACCGGGAACTTTCCATTTGATGAGGAGAGCGACGTCGCAATTATTCTACGCATCACCAAAGGCGATCTTCCGGCGGTCGGAGATGATGCTCAACTCAAGCAAGTCAAGGTCCTCTGCAGCTTGATGGGGCGGTGTTGGAGTTTGAACGCAAATGAGCGACCAACGGCTATAAGGTGCCAACAAGAAATTTCATTCATGGTATGGACTCCTTGTTGCCGTAATCTACGGGTACTTACTCGGCATTCCCGCAGCATCAAGTCGTACCCTCAAGCAGCAAGCTGAGCGGGTCGGCTACAACTCGCTCAAGCGAGCTTTTGCGTGCCCTTGGCCTGATTCAACAGCGGAATGGCATGATGTCTGAAGCAGAAAAGCACTTCCAAGAGTCAATTGTGGTTGCCAAGTCGGTTGGAGATAAACAGGGTCAGGCTAGAGCATTAGATGCGCTTGGAGACGTGTACTACTTGCAAGACGAGTATTCCAAAGCCGAGGGGTCATACATCCAAGCCCGCGACACCTACTCTCAAATCGGGGATCAGCTCGGCTTTTCCAACTCGGTCTTTGGTCTGGGAGACGTGTACCGCGTGCGAGACGAGTATTCCAAAGCCGAGGAGTCGTACATCAAAGCCCGTGACACCTACTCTCAAATCGGGGATCAGCTCGGCTTTGCCAACTCGGTCAAGGGTCTGGGAGACGTGTACCACATGCAAAGCGAGTATTCCAAAGCCGAGGAGTCGTACATCCAAGCCCGCGACACCTACTCTCAAATCGGGGATCAGCTCGGCTTTGCCAACTCGGTCAGGGGTCTGGGAGACGTGTACCACAGGCGAAGCGATTATTTCGAAGCCGAGGAATCGTACATCCAAGCCCGCGACACCTACTCTCAAATTGGATCTCAGCTCGGCTTTGCCAACTCGGTCGATGGTCTGGGAGACGTGTACCGCATGCGAAGCGAGTATTCCAAAGCCGAGGAGTCATACATCCAAGCCCGTGACACCTACTCTCACATCGGGGATCAGCTAGGCTTTTCCAACTCGGTCCGGAGTCTGGGAGACGTGTACCGTATGCGAAGCGAGTATTCCAAAGCCGAGGAGTTGTACATCCAAGCCCGCGACACCTCCTCTCAAATCGGGGATCAGCTCGGCGTTGCCAACTCCGTCCAACGTCTGGGCCAGGCCTACTCATCTTCGGGTCAGTATGCTAAGGCCGAAAAGTCGTACCTGGAGGCTGAGGTGGTGTATCGTCGTATTGGAGACCTGGAATCTTTGGCCAACAACCTTTGGTACCTTGGCTGGCTCCGTCGCGACCAGGCACAATACGGAGAGGCCAAGCGTCTCGTTTCCGAAGCATCGACACTTTACAGCAACCTGGGTCTGAAGAGTAATGTGGCGGGCTGCGATGAATTTCTCGAAGTGGTTCAGCAGCTAACGGCAGAGTAATTGGGACTCCATACATCCGTATAATTATTTCAAGCTTTGTTCATCAACGTTCGATGACATCGTCCGATTTGCATGTTCTGCAATGTCTTTACTCTCATTTCTGTCTTCTTTCCCTCCACAGAGATTGTAGTTTTGGCTATTGTTCTTCGAATCATTTGTATTCTGAGATCTCCCATCACACTAGTACTTGCTATTTGTACATTTCTAGCCTAGTAAAAGTTTTGCGAAGTGTTTCCCCACTACAATGTGAGACCCGAAGCGCGTGGTGTCCATGGACCATACTGTCTCAATTATGCGGGCACCCCTCTTACACAACGAGTTCCAGGTTAGTGTTTGACGGTCCCAAACGCTGGCTTCGTGCCACGGGACAGGATGGATAGGCTTTGCCAGATATATGCTCCATACTGCATCGCAATATCAGCACAATAATATTAACTTGCCGTTCGTATTGACTAGTTTTTCCGTCTCAGGCTTTCCTACTTGCCTGCAAATCCCCTCGGCGGGGGACACTTGGGCTGCGTCGGTTGTTCGAATCCCCGCTTGTGCTAATGCGGAGAGGTCCGGTCTTCTGGCTTAACAGAGCCCTATAGCCCGGCAAACTAGGTGTTAGCACTTTTACACCTATTTACGACGTGGGTTTTCCTGGCGCGGCTATGGATATTAGACGTGACGGTGCTAGGGTGGAGAACCCAATCTTGAACCAGCTTCAGCTTTCACGAGACTTTTTGCCGACATCCGGGGACTTTCATTTTCTCTCTTACCGCGATATGTACCTCAAGAAATGCTGTACCATTAACGATCACAGTTCAATACCCACCGGATACCAGGCAGAACAGCGCGACATCTTTGACGCAAGGCCTGTGGATAAACGCACATACCGCACCGAATAGCACCCCTTTCAGCACAAAAGCCACCGATCCGACGCCCATACGCTTCTGCAATCTCATTTAGCACAAGTCCGGCGATAGCTATGAAAACAGTCCAAACTAAGCCGAGAAGAACCTTCAACGTCATCGCAGAGTGATCAGGGATGGACTGGATGGTTGAGTTACAGGTGCAAAGTAGCCGCCACCGTGCGCTGTAATGACGATGTACGTATTAAATTGACGATATTCCATGCACAACTATGTTGAATATCAGACGTCGCGTGTTATCCGTGGCCCCGCGTTCGAAGAGTTGATGGGACAGCGCTTCGGCGTGACTATGCCGGTAAAACCAAAACGATAAAACACTGGAATAGGGCGGGCAGAGAGGCTGGATCGAGGTGTGCTCCTCTCAATCCTTTCTCAGTGCATGCCACCAGCGCGGGCCGGCCACAATGACACAAAAATGCAGTGTTCATCTCCACCGATGCCAATTCCTAGGATTCGAATTTTGAGAGGGTTGTCATTCTCTTGATGATGCTGAAAGAATGTGCCCAGCAAGAGCTATGTCGTCGGGCTCGGTGGCACCTTCCGAAAGGGTTATCACTCGTGTTGCTTGCGGGCGGCTGGCCGTTCGCGGTAGTCAACCACCATCATCGACGCACAATTCCGACACTGCATGTATGGATGCACTGTCCAATGGGGACTGGTATCTTTTGTATTCGTGTGCTCCTGCACCTGTGGCAGACGATGACCAGCGCCACCACACGTGACTGAAAGGAACGCGGGGTTAGCGCCGGTTTCGACTTAGCCTCCCAAGTCAGGCGTTGTCGTCCGAGGAAACCGGTTTGTGCCGCGTGGGAATCAGACGAGCTGATGGGCGCAAGGTTCCTTGTTCTACGCCTGACCCAGTTCGTTCTATGGCTTAGCGGAAACGACCGCTTTCCCCAACCCCCTCTCATCGCATACCATTCCCGCCCCCAGAGCCCCTCCTAAACTACTGTTACATATTACTTAAACTTCCCAGAACACGTCCACGTCTTTATAACTCTAAAAGAAGCTTGAAATAAAACACCATCACCGGGCCGATTGATTTTGTGCCTCTGGTACAGGACCGGTCGAGGACCGAGGCTTTACCCTTATTTTATTGCCGCTGAGCGCGTTGCAAGTCATATAATTGACGTAAAAAGGTTATGGTACACGTAAAAGTAGTTTAGGGAGGGCTGAGGGGGCGGGAATGATATGCGGTGAGGGGGGTAGGGGGAAGCGGTCGTTTCCGCTAAGCCATAGAATGAAGTGGGTCAGACGTTCCTGACGGAACCTTGTGTCCATCAGCTCGCCTGATTCTCACGCGACACAAACAGGTTACCGGAGGGTTAACGTCTGACCCGAGAGACTAGTTTCGACTTCAACCAAACCCCAAGTCTCATCGACTCCTCCCCCGTCTCACGGCGTCCACCTCTCTCCACACACTGTATTAATGCAAGAACAATCGAAACTCGCACGAAGCACCGCCGACATCCGCATCTCGTCACATGAACTTTGATACTACAAGAGGTGACAGAGTTACAGAGGAGGACGACCACTCTTCGCATGGAAGATTAATGCTTCGCTTGGCGACGGTGGCTCCGTGGACTTGTACTCAGTGTGACCTGGGGCTGTTTGATGTGGAACTTGAGTGACGTCACACCATTGGTTTGCTCACAAGATCTTTTCTCTTCCAGTTCCATGGACACTTCGCGGTAGAAAATGATGACGAGGTTGATTGCTAGCCGGAGACAAAGCATCGAAACGCGCTAGCTCCTCGTATCTTGAGCGCCATGGATCATTGTCGAATGAGGACTCGTATATCTGTGGTCGCCGTTTTGGACATCACACGTGACCAAAAGGAAAAGGCGCGGTGTTAGCGCCGATTGCCATTTCAACCAACCCCAAGCCTCGGACGGTCGAGTGCTCAGTTTGGCAATCTATCTCGCCACGTCCCTCTCTACGCCAACTATTTCTCAAATCCTAACGTCACGGGAAGGAGTTGAGATCTGCGTTTCGAAAACCTCCGACGCAGCAACGTTGGCGACCTGGTGACAGTAAGGTATCCTTACTGCCGTTTTTTATCGTTGTTCCAAGAGGGGCCTGCCAATGACCAAAGATTTCGGGGGGATTGATGTCCAGGGCTGTAGCGGAATACCGTCGAATTGTCCTCCCTCTGCCAAATGCACCTTCAATACCATACCTAGGCTCAACAGCTGCGGATTGTACCCCAAATCTCATATGCTCTCTCAATTTCTGCGCATTTCCGAGCCAATCGAACCTCCAGTGAACTTCATCCGGTACATTGCAACCTACCACTCCGGTCTTGGCAACGCCGCGGCGGTTCGCCTTGTGCATCCACCCCCGGTCGAGCTAAACGCACGCGGGATTGCACTTCCGACTAGGGCTTCGACGAGTTTCGAGTGCCACGATGTTTCAGCGGAGACGGAGGAGATGGAGACCCGTTCGACCCTGCTATCACTTCCCCCTGGACTCCGGACCACGAAACCAACCCTGCATCGGGCAATTCAACTGAGTATCGAAAACGCAGATACCCCAACGCGGCTCGCTCGGATGCTTCAACTGGGTTCGAACGACGTTGAATGGAAGAAAGCGCGGCGAACTCACACGGCGAGCCGGTCCTGAACACGGACGGGTGCGTCTCTATTGCACTAGTGCTCTTATGCAAATCGGACTAAATCTCGATTGGAGGTCACCTTTCCAGTCTTGCAGAGCGTTTCTGCTTGATTCAATATCGAATCTCGGCGTCAACGCTCTCGACCTTGGCCAGCGCTACCATCCATTCCCAACGAACCAACTCGCCGCGGAAAGCCGACCCCAAACTTGTGCAGCTACTCCCCTCCACCCCACTTCATAGCCTGCGCTTTATATAGAAGAAGAGGTACTGGACTTTCGACGAAGAGAAACCGTCAAGCTCCCCGAGGCCGAATTGGAACAACGACTTGCCTCCAACCACACGCACTTTGCGTGTCATCGGCCCCAGACTCTGGTCTCGCAAGGGAGGTTTTGACTCTACGTTCGGAGCTTTGCTCAGCTTGCATTGTTTCAACGATCTTTAGCCTGCCGTGTGCAAGACCTGACGGCAAGCGGCTCCCAGCTTTCGAGGAGGAAGCTTTTCCTTTTTCCTCATCATTCTGTGTCAACCCATCGATCCGCTCACTCTGATTCATCCCAGTTCTACCCCTCGCCACCTTTCCACACCGACGAACTCTCCCGCCAAACGCCAGTGCTAACGAGGAACGCAGAGCCGTTGTTTGCAATTTCAAGCTTACAGCAGCGGTCCGAAGAGGGCATACCGGTCTGCCTACAGGCTCCAAATACAAGGGTTCTACGTGGTCTGTAGCCTGGGCATGGTCATATTCGAGAAACACGGCTCTGAAGCGTGGTATTTTGGAGCGTAGATGTCCTCGCTTTGAAGGTCCGTATCAAGTTTCTCGCTGGGGTCAAATGAACCTGTCGTCTCTCGTCACTCATTCACCTTTCAATGTTTATGATTCGTTTAGGTGATGACGAGAAGTCACTTTGTATCACGACATCGACACCAGTGCATGTGTTGTCCTCATTCATGAGTGGTGGCCGTTCGAAACGAAAGAATCCTGAACTGACCCTCATACCTACTTCCCTGACGGCATGCTCGATGTACTTCGAACATGCTGGAGCATTAGACCTGACAAGAAGTCGGGTGCGTGCACGTGTACTCAGCTTGTAGGCCGGTACCACAAACCGAAACTCGGAGTCTGGGTGAGCAAGAATTGGCCGTTAAGCGTCTTTGGTATATACGCCTAACGCTTGGAGCTACTACAGCAGGAAGCGAAGCGCCTGGACAACCCGACAACGCATTATGATTCCATGTTCAACAACACAACTCGAGGATGTATCTGTCCAACCGCTCTCGATCCGGACGTTACGCAAGGGCTTTGCCACGTCTCGGTGCTGTCACCGATGGAACTCGTCGACGAACTTTAAGATGTAAATGTACGTGCTATTTGAACATACAGGAAAGATCAAGTGACTGAGCTGACGTTGGTTCTAGTAGTCTAATTCGCAGACTACTAGTATGTTGCAAAAGGACGACAACAGTCAACCCTCCCATGATTCACCTCAAACTTTGCGCGACGACTCTATACCACCCAATTCAAGTCCAGCGTTAGCATTCATTGTGACCGCGACGGGATTTATCCGGGTTTGACCACTATCGACTCTAACCGGACGCTCCAGGGATCTCGGACGGGGAATCGTTCGAGCCATTCCGGCGCTCTGCAAACCGGTCAGACTACCCTGGAAGAAACTTGGAGAGATCTACAGGAACTTGCGATCGATTTTCCTCAAAGACGATGTTGCTCTACTCGAAGATAGTCGATCCCTCCCAACGTTCAGGAGGTTCGTGCGACGCTACCTTGACGACTTCCACCCGGTCGAAGCAGGGTTCGTCATCGACGTGTATCAGGAGCACCACCTTCGTCCAAGTAATCACGTTCTCGGTCTAGAGGTGGCATTGCAGATGTCCAACGCTATCGAGGACTCTCGAGGAACAACCGAAACGCCTTCTCAAGGCCTTCTGGGAGCTTTAGTAAACGCTATGAAATTGGAGGCATACAGGAGAACGCACGGGTCCCTTGGCAGAAGCGATTTGGGAGTACTAACAGGTCCATCCCTGCGTCGTCTTAAACCCCCCCCCCGGGTCTACGTTAGTCGCGTGCCACCGGGTTGACAGATTGACGCTGTTGAGGAAAGGCGTTAGAGTGGAGGCGTTGAGCGTGGAGGATTGGCTGATGCATTTGTATAAGGTTCTTGGTGAGGACGAGCAAGCGGTGGAGATGAAGAGACGGTGTGCCCTTGATGGAGGCACAGGTTCAGCAGCTTGTGCTCGAGTAGACGATACCCTAGCTCTTACAAATAGAGAGTCGTTTGAACCAATATAGGAATATCTGAAGGAAAGATCTACCAATATATACCGACGAATAGGTCGCTATCTTTCGGCTCTGTCATATCATCGCTTGCTCGTTTACCGCCTACCACCTCTCTGACTTTGTTGTCAGAGACTTCGTATCTTCGTATCAAGAAAGATGAAAGTCGGTGCAATGAGCGTAGCACATCGGGTACGAGTGAGGCGCCCAAACCGTCCAGGCACCGCGTGAGGAAGTGACTCAGACGTGCGTTCCAAAGGTCCCCCTTCGTTGACAACCACCCCGTCGCTCAACTGATAGTTCACCTACCTCCGCCGAAATCTTCTACCCCACCACCGCACAGTTTGATCAGACGCATTCTGCCATGGCCCACAACATCAACGAGGTTCAAGAAACAAGTCCTTCACACCCACCGATAAGCGCTCAAGACGCCGCTATCGGCGAAGTCGACGAGGCGATGGCGCGTCTTAGAATCTGTCCGGTGGGCAGCTCTTCTCTATGCACCTTTCGTCGGGATTGCAGGAGGCTAATTGCCAGGTGCTGCTTTAGAGAAAAGTCCTTGCACCACTGGGGCATCTCCGAATTGAGACAGCCCGCATCAAACCGCTGGAGGATAAAGCCCCCAAGGCAGGCGGGCAAGCGGACGTACAGGCAGCGATACTCGTTCCAGCCCAGTCTCAGGAATCCCTAGGATCCAAAGAAACGGAGTACATCGCCGTCAAGAAGCTACGTTTCGACACCGACACCGACGACGATAAAGTTATCACTGTAAGTCGCATGAGTTTCACGCACAGTGGGTGTTCTAACGCGGATACCGATTGTGTCAAGCCATTTGCTCATGAGGTCAACCTTCTAAACGACTTGTCCCATCCAAATGTGGTGAAGCTCGTTGGTTTTGTCGAAGACGTCCAGCAGGGCATCGCCTGGATGGTGTTTTTGTGGGAGAAGAATGGCAACTTGCGAGAGTTCGTTCGGTCCGCCAACTGGGAGCTCCCGGAACGCCTGTCTTTGGTGAACCAATCTCCTCCACCACAGAGATTGATTTTTCAAACTGACGGAACCACAGATAGGTGACGTGGCCAGGGGACTTAGTTATCTCCATGGAAGGACTCCACCAATCTGCCATGGTGATCTAAAATCGGTAAGCAAAATGTACTTGCTCTTCGTGCGTGGGCTGACATTGACCTCCATACAGCTCAACGTCCTGGTCAATTCCAAGAACCGTGCGATTATTACCGACTTTGGTTCTGCCCGAAGAATGGACTCCGCAACTGCAAAACAAGTTAGAAACACAGGTGCGGCGGCCGCGGAAACGTTCCAGGATCGAAGGCCGACCACGGCGCCCACTCTGGAGTCATTGAAGGCCGAGCTCGCTGCATCCGGGGATTTCATCACCATGACAGGTCCAGCTTGGACCATCCGATGGGCCGCCCCGGAGCTGCTAGAAGGAGACTTACCCGGTTTGGCAAGCGACATCTGGGCATTGGGTTGGATCTGTTGGGAGGTACGTTGGAGTGAATTGCAGAGAGATCGGGGCGTTCGCTCACCCCCTTTCGGGTCGATCTAGGCAATCACTGGGAACTTTCCCTTTGATGAGGAGAACGACGTCGCAATTGTTCTACGCATCACCAAAGGCGATCTTCCGGCGGTTGGAGATGATGCTCAGCTTAAGCAAGTTAAGGTACTCTGTAGCCTGATGGGGCGGTGCTGGAGCTTGAACGCAAATGATCGGCCAACAGCTATGAGATGCCAACAAGAAATTTCATTAATGGTATGGAGTCCTTGTTGCTGTAATCTATGGGTACTTACGTGGCATTCACGTAGCATCAAGTCGTACCCTCAAGCAGCAAGCTGAGCGGGTCGGCTACAACTCGCTCGAGCGGGCTTTTACGTGCCCTTGGCCTGATTCAACAGCAGAATGGCATGATGTCGGAAGCAGAAAAGCACTTCCAAGAGTCATTTGCGGTTGCCAATTCGGTTGGAGATAAAGAGGACAAGGCTAGAGCATTAGATGCGCTTGGAGACGTGTACTACTTGCAATCCGAGTATTCCAAAGCCGAGGGATGGTACATCCAAGCCCGCGACACCTACTCCCAAATTGGGGGTCAGCTTGGCTTTGCCAACTCGGTCTTGGGCCTGGGAGGCGTGTACCGCATGCGAAGCGAACATCCAAAAGCCGAGGAGTCCTATATCCAAGCTCGCGACACCTACTCTAAAATCGGGGATCATCTCGGCTTTGCCAACTCGGTCAAGGGTCTGGGACACGTGTACAACATGCGAAGCGAGTATTCCAAAGCCGAGGAGTCGTACATCCAAGCCCGCGACACCTACTCTCAAATCGGGGATCATCTCGGCCTTGCCGGCTCGGTCTTGGGTCTGGGAGACGTGTACCGCATGCGAAGCGAGAATTCCAAAGCCGAGGAGTCGTTCATCCAAGCCCGCGACACCTACTCTCAAATCGGGGATCAGCTCGGCTTTGCCAATTCGGTCAAGGCTCTGGGACACGTGTACAACATTCGAAGCGAGTATTCCAAAGCCGAGGAGTCATACATCCAAGCCCGCGACACCTACTCTCAAATCGGGTCTCAGCTCGGCTTTGCCTACTCGGTCGAGGGTCTGGGAGACGTGTACCGCATGCGAAGGAAGTATTCCAAAGCCGAGGAGTCGTACATCCAAGCGCGCGACACCTACTCTCAATTCGGAGATCAGCGAGGCTTTGCCAACTCCGTCCAAAGTCTGGGTCAGGCCTACTCAGCTTCGGGTCAGTATGCTAAGGCCGAAAAGTCGTACTTGGAGGCTGAGGTGGTGTATCGTCGGATCGGAGACACGCAATCTTTGGCCAACAACGTTTGGTACTTCGCCTGGCTCCGTCGCCGCCAGGCACAATACGGAGAGGCCAAGCGTCTCGCTTCCGAAGCATTGACACTTTACGGCAACCTTGATCTGAAGAGTATGGTGGCGAGATGCGATAAATTTCTCGAAGAGGTTCAGCAGCTAATAGTGGTGTAATTGGGGTTCTCTACTTTTCGTGTAATTATGTCAAGCTTTGTTCATTAACGTCTGACGACATCGTCCGATTTGCATGGTCCGCGATGTCTTTACTCTCATTTGTATCTTTCTTTCCCTCCACAGAGACTGTACCTTCGGCGTAGTTCTTCGAATCCATGATATTCTGATATCTCCCATCACACTAGAATTTGCCATTCGTACATTGCTAGCCTAGTAAAGTTTCCCCACTACAATGTGAGACCCGTAGCGTGTGGTGTCCATGGAGTACACCGTCTCGATTCCGCGGGCACCCCTCTTACACAACAAGTTCCACCTTAGTATTCGACGCTCCCTCCCGCTGGCCTCGTGCCACGGGACAGGGGGGATAGGCTTTGCCAAATATGTGCTTCATACTGCATCACAGTCTCAGCCCATCAATCTTAGTTTGCTGTTCGTACTGACTAATTTTATTGTCCCACCCTTCCTACCGGCCTGCAAATCCCATCAGCGGGGGACACCTTGGCTGCGTCGGTGTTCGAATCCCCGCTTGTGCCAATGCGGAGAGGTCCGGTCATCTGGTTTAACACAGTCTCATAGACCGGCAAGCTGAGGTGGTGGCACTATTACATCGTGGGGATTCCTGGCGCGGCTATGGGTATTAGACGTGACGGTGCTAAGGTTGAGAATCCAATCCTGAACCAGCTTCAGCTTTCACGAGACCTTTTGCCGACATCCAGGGGATTTTCGTTTTCTCTCTTACCGCGATATGTACTTCAAGAAATGCTGCACCGCCAACGATCACAGTTCAATACCCACCGGATACCAGGCAGAAAAGCGCGACATCTTCGTCGCAAGGCCTATGGATAAATGCACATACCTCGTAAAATAGAATTCCTTTCAGCACACAAGCTACTGATTTGACGCTAATACGCTTCTGAAATCTTATATTAGCACAAGTCCGGCGATAGCTACCAAACAGTTCAAACTAAGCCGAGAAGAACCTTCGACGTCATTGCAGAGTGGCCAGCGATGGACCGGATGGTCGAGTTACATCTGCAAAGTAGCCGCCACCGTGCGCGGTAATGATGATGGGCGTATGAAAGCGACGATATTTCAAGGACAACTATTTTGAATATCAGACGTCGACGCTCATGTTATCCGTGCCCCCGCGTTCGAAGAGCTAATGGGACAGTGCTTCGAAGTGACTACGCCGGTAAAACCAAAAGGCTGGATCGAGGTGTGCTCCTCTCAATCCTTTCTTCGTGCATGCCACCAGCGCGGGCCGGCCACAACGACAAAAAATGCAGTCTTCATCTCCACCCATGCCAATTCCTATGATTCGATTGCTCCGAGGGTTGTCATTTTCTTGACAATGCTGAAAGAATGTGCCCAGCAAGAGCTATGTCGTCGGGCTCGGTGGCACCTTCCGAATGGGTTATCACTCGTGTTGCTTGCGGGCGGCTGAGCGACTTCGCGGTAGTCAACCACCATCATCGATGCACGATTCTTGATGGCGTTCTCAGTTTAACTGTCGAGCGGGAATATCAAATATAGAGGGAAGCTTACCCGTGGTGGGGGATTGGAAGTGAGCGGGTGGATCTCCGAGGGTGTTTGCATATGGCTTGGGTTGATCTGGTTACGAGGATCGTAGGAATTTGCGAGATGAAGGCGTTTACTGCAATTCCCTAGGCATAAGGGCGTGTCGCTCCGTGTACAAGCATCGCCGGGACCAATCTGGAAGGGTGTACGAGGATGCGATGTTCGCCGTCTCAAGCCGACTCCATTCAAGGACAAGGGTAAACGCCCAAAGGTTTCACCCACAGTTTCATCAGGAGACGCTGAGAGGGAAAGAGATTGTTTGGTCTCTTATTTGAGTTTGACTGGGGACAAGAGGTGAATGAGGTCTGAGGATGTTATAGAGGAGAAAGACCATTCGACGGGTTCCATTAATGGGTTCGAGTGTTTCGCTTGGTGATGGTGGGTCGGTGGATTTGTCCTCAGTGTGACGTAGGGTTGTTCGATGTGTCACTTGAGTGACGTCACACGATTGGTTTTTATTTCCCAAGTAAGATCTTTTCCATGGACACGTCGCGGTAGAAAATGGATATGGATTTGCCAGCCTGACACCCCCCGACACTGCGTGTATGGATTCATTGCCCAATGGGACTGGTATCCTTTCTACTCGGGTGCTCTTGCACCCATCGCAAACCATGAACCTCGTTTTGGGCTATCACACGTGACCGAAAGGAACGGACGCGGAGTTAGCGCCGATTGCAATTTCAACCAACCCCAAGTCTTCGAACGCTCGACTGAATGCTCTGTCTCACCACGTTCCACTCTCTACGTATATACACCAACTGTATCGCAAGAACAAATATCATCGGGAGGAATAGAGTGCTGGATAATTAGAACCTCACATGACGCACCGCCGACGTCCGCATCTCGTCAGATGGCCATCCACGAACTTGATCCTAGTACGCTGTCCTATCGTTATCGGTTGTTCTGTCACCCTTTTTGGTGAGGCGCATCGTTTTTGGAACGTTTCTAGAATGTACAAGGTCACTAAAACTTTATGGCAGAATCACCTTCCAATTCACAAATACTTTGAATCCCGTACCCACTCGACCCGTATGCCAAAGCTCCCAATTCCTTCTCTTCATCACCCGCATCTCCGAGCCAATTTATTGCCCTCGGAACCTTGTCCAGCGTGTTGCAATCTTCCACCCCAGCCAAGGGGCTCGCGGACCTGCAACTAGTCGAACTAAACGCTCGCGGGATTGCACTTCTAATCACGGCGAGGACAAGTTACAAGTGCCCGCGATGCTTCTAGAGGAGACAGAGGAATTTTGACCCCATTCGGCTCCGCTTTCATCTGCCTCTTGACTCTGGGGCCTAGGCCACAAGCCAACCCTTCAATGGGCTAGTTCAGCTGAGTCTCGACAACGTAGATACGAAAACCCGGCTCGTTCAGATGCTTTAATTGGGGGCGGACGACCTTTGAATCGGAGAAGGAGCGGCGAACATACACCGGGGAACCGGCCTTGGAGCGTACGGTGCGTCTCCATTGCACCCTCCTGAACACTGGACTAAAGCTCGATTGTAGGGTTAGCTTTGCAGTTGCGCAGACTGTTCCTGCTCGCTTCGGTTCCGAATCTCGCCGTCGACGATCTCGACCTTCACCAGCGCTACCATCCATTCCCGCCCGAACCAACGCACTCGGTCGCGGCGCAAAGTCAACCCCCCGGCTTCCGCGGCAACTCTCCTCCGTCCCATAGCTTGGGCTCCATATGGAAGAAGCGGTGCTGGACCTTCGGCGACGTCGAACCGTCGAGCTCCCCTCGACCGAGTCCTAAAACGACTCGCGTCTAACTACACGCACTTAGCATCCCACACCGCAAGACTCGGGTTTCGGAAGAAAAGAAGATCTTGACTCTCCACTGGGAGATGTTACGCATGTTTGCACCGGAGAAAACCCTTTCAACGAGCTTCAACTTGCCGCGTGCCAGACCCGATATGCGGTGTTGGCTTCCAGCTCTCGAGGAAGCTTCATTCACCCTTCCCCACCATTCTACACCAACTCCGTCGATACATTCACTGTGATTCATCCATACTCTACCTCTCACTGCCTTTCCACGCCGGCAAAATTCTCAGAGCTGAACGTCCTCGGAAACGCTGGTCGCAGAACGTCCTTTGACGATGTTGGCTATGCAACAGTCGCAGGAGAAGGGCATACCGGTTTGACTACCAGTTCCAAATTCAAAGGTCAATGTGGTGTAGTAGCTGGAAAGTGATCATGGTCGAGGGAAGGACGTCGAAGAGAGATTTGGGGGTGGGGATGCCTCGCGTTGGAGGTGCGTACAAGTGCCTTTATCAAACCCTTCTGAAAACCGGACTGAAGCTCGGTTGCAGGTTAGCTTTGCAGTCTCACGGGATGCTCCTGCTCGACTCAATCTCTAATCTCGGCATCGACGATCTCAGCCTTCACCAGCTCTACCATCCAATGAACCAACTCGCCACGGAAAATCGAACCCCAACTTGCGCAGCAAATTCCCTCCCCCCCATCGCATAGCATGCGTGCTATATTGAAGAAGTGGTCCTGGACCTTTGACGACGTCGAACCGTCAAGCTCCCCTCAGCGGAGTCGTAAAAACGACTCGCCTCCAACCAAAGCCGCTTAACACTCCACCAGCGCAAGACTCGGGTTTTGGAAGGAAGATCTTGGCTCTACACTGGGAGATTTACGCATATTTTGCACCGGACAAAAGCACTTTCAAGGAGCTTTAGGCTTTAGCCTGTCGCGCGCAAGACCCGATATTCGGTGTAGGCTTCCAGCGCTCGAGGGAGCTCCTTTCATGCTTCCACATCATTCTATACCGACCACGTCAATCCGCTCACGGTGATTGATCCCTACTCTACCCCTCACCACCTTCCTCGCCGGTACCATTCTCCGAGCTGAACGGGCTCGTAAACGACGGTTGCGGAACCGTCCCTTCTGGCGATTTTGGCTTTGCAACTGCCGTACACGAAGGGCATGCCGGTTTGACGGCCAGCCCCGAATTCAAAGGGACACTGTGATGGTGTAGTCGGGAAGTGCTCCTGGTCGAGGAAACGACGTTGAAGAGATATCTCAGTGTGGGGATGCCTCGCGTAAGAAGTAGGTACCAACACCTTCGTCGAAGTCAAGAAACCTAGCCATTCCTTGTCACTCACTCACCTTTCCCCGCTTTATCATTCTTTCAGCCTATGTTCGGATGCCCTCGTTATCGCGACGCCAGAAACGATGCGGGTGTTCTCATTGCGTGCCCGACCATTCAAAAACGAAAAGGCTCTGGAACCGACTCCCACTCAACGGCTTCACATGCGAGACTTTGAGCTCGACAAGCGGCCAGAAGCGTGCATGGATGTAGCAGCGATCAGTCCACTGAAACCGTGCGGGTGTGGGTAGGTTAGGAATCCGAGGTTGAGCGCCTGGGGTTGTACGTCTAATGCTTGGAACGGGTGCAGGAGGAAGCGAGAGGGTTGGAAGGTTGGATCATGTTTGACAACAACACGATTCAAGGAATGCAATCTCCCAAGTCACTTTCAAGAGTCTCAACACGGACGTCGCTCAGAAATCTGCCAACTCTCGTTGCAGTAGAGGATGGAGCTCGAAGACAAACTTTAAGCCATCAAGGTACAAGGGCAGAGAATGGAAAAAAAAACCGCGCGGGAACAGTAGTAATTCTACCGAGGGAGACTTTCTACAGTGAACCCCTTTGACACGGTTTAGCGCTCACAACCTTCCCACCTCCCTGGCTCTGCTCGGTAAAGTCTCTATATTTAGGACATCAGATCTTCGAATCAAGAAAAATCAAATTCGAAGTTTGATTTGAGCGTGTACGACGAGAACACCTACCGGCGTTGCGGCGTCCCGAAGTCCGATCACCGAGTAGTGGCGCTCGTTCCAAAGGTCCCTCTCGTTTAAATCCCACCACCACCACCACCATACTCATCAGTAGTTCACCTCCTACCCCGACCCAAATCATCCACTCTCCCACCAAATAGCTCGATCAGGCTCATTCTACCATGGCTGACAATATCAAGGAGCTTCAAGAAACTAGTACTTCACCCCCACCGATAAGCGCTCAAGACGTCGCTGTCGACGAAGTCGAAGAGGCCATGGCGCGTCTTAAAATCTGTCCGGTGGGCGGCTCTATCCGCGCATATTTCGCTGGGACTGCGAGAAGCTAATCGCCACGTATTGCCTTAGAGAAAAGTCCTTGCATCGTTGGGACATCTCCGAATCGAGAAAGCCAGAATCGAACCGCTGAAGGATAAACGCCGCAAGGCAGGCGGGAAAGCGGATGTACAGGCTGCAATACTCGTTCCAACCCAGTATTCGAATTCCCCAGGATTCGAAGATACGGAGCACATAGCGGTCAAAAAGCTACGTTTTGACAGCCTGACCGACGACGAGAGAGCTCTTGCTGTTAGTCGTCATCAGATTTCCACTCGCAGCCGGTGTTCTAACCCGGATACCGTTTATGTAAAGCCATTAGCTCATGAGGTCAGCCTTCTAAACGACCTATCCCACCCGAGTGTGGTAAAGATCGTTGGTTTCGTCGAAGACGTCGAGCAGGGTATTGCCTGGATGGTGTTTTCTTGGGAGAAGAATGGCAACTTGCGAGAGTTCGTTCGGTCCGCCAACTGGGAGCTCCCAGAACGCGTATCCTTGGTAAAACACATCTCTTCTGCTACGAAAGTCTAACATTCGCTTACGGAACCACAGATAGGTGACGTGACCAGGGGACTTGATTATCTCCATGGAAGGACCCCACCAATCTGCCACGGTGATCTGAAATCGGTAAGCGTAATGTACTTGCTCTTTGTGCGTGGGCTGACATTTACCCTGAATACAGCTCAACGTCCTGGTCAACTCCAACAACTGGGCGATTATTACTGACTTTGGTTCTGCCCGGACAATGGACTCCGCAACTGCAAAACCGGTTAGAACCGCCGGTGCGGCGGCCGCGGAGACGTTCCAGAATCGAAGACCAACTACGGTACCCACTCTGAAGTCATTGAAAGCCGAACTAGCTGCATCTGGCGATTTCATCACCATGACGGGTCCAGATTGGACCATTCGATGGGCCGCTCCGGAGCTGCTGGAAGGAGGGTTACCGAGTTTGGCGAGCGACATATGGGCATTGGGTTGGGTATGTTGGGAGGTGCGTTCGAGTGAATTACAAATAGGTCTGGGCGTTCGCTCATCCCCTTTCCGGGGTCCATCTAGGCTATCACTGGGAACTTTCCATTTGACGAGGAGAACGACGTCGCAATTGTTCTACGCATTACCAGGGGCGATCTTCCGGCGGTTGTAGATAATGCTCAACTCAAGCAAGTCAAGGCACTCTGTAGCCTGATGGGACGGTGTTGGAGCTTGAACGCAAATGAGCGACCAACAGCTATGAGATGCCAACAAGAAATTTCACTCATGGTATGGAGTCCTTGTTGCTTGTCATCTACGGGTACTGACTTGACATTCCGGCAGGATCAAGTTGTACCCTCAAGCAGCGAACTGAGCGGGTCAGCCACAACTCGCTCGAGTGGACTTTTGCTCGCCCTTGGCTCGATTAAACGACAGAATGGCATTATGCCTGAAGCAGAAAAGTACTTCCAAGAGTCATTTGTGGCTGCCAAGTCGGTTGGAGATAAGCAGGGCAAGGCCGGAGCATTAAATGCACTTGGGGACCTGTACCACGCGCAGGGCGAGTATGCCAAAGCTGAGGAGGCATACATCCAAGCCCGCAATACTTATTCGCAAATCGAGGATCAGAAAGGCTTTGCTGACTCGGTCAGGGGTCTGGGAAACGTCTATCACGCGCGGGCCGAATATTCGAAAGCCGAAATATCGTACATCCAAGCCCGTGACATCTACTCTCAAATCGGGGATCAGCTCGGCTTTTCCCATTCGATCTCGGATCTGGGAGACGTGTACCGGATGCGGAGCGAGGATTCCAAAGCCGAGGAGTCGTACATCCAAGCCCGCGACACCTACTCTCAAATCGGGGATCAGCTCGACTTTGCCAACTCGAACAGAAATCTGGGAGATATCTATTACTTCCAGAATGAGTATTCCAAGGCCGAGGCATCGTACATCCAAGCCCACGACACCTTCTCTCAAATCGGGAATCAGCGAGGCTGCGCCAACTCGATTTTGGGTCTGGGAAACGTGTACTGGATGCGAAGCGAGTATTCAAAAGCCCAGGAATCTTACATACAAGCCCGCGACACTTATTCTCAAATCGAGGATCAGCTCGGGATTGCCAACTCGGTCAAGTGTCTAGGAGAAGTGTACCGCATGCGAGGCGAGTATTCCAAGGCCGAGGAGTCGTACGTCCAAGCCCGCAACACCTATTCTCAAATCGAGGATTCGCTCGGCTTTGCCAACTCGGTCAGGTGTCTAGGAGAAGTGTACCGTATGCAAGGCGAGTATTCCAAAGCCGAGGAGTCGTACGTCCAAGTCCGCAACACCTACTCTCAAATCGGGGATCAGCTTGGCTTTGCCAACTCGGTCCAGGGTCTGGGAGACGTGTACCGCATGCGACGCGAGTATTCCAAAGCTGAGGAGTCGTACATTCAAGCCCGCGACACCTACTCTCAAATCGGGGATCAACAAGGCTTGGCCAACTCCGTCCAAGGTCTGGGTCAGGCCTACTCGGCTTCGGGTCAGTATGCTAAGGCCGAAAAGGCGTACTTGGAGGCTGAGGTGGTGTATCGTCGGAACGGAGCCATGGGATCTTTGGCCAACAACCTTTGGTACCTCGGCTGGCTCCGTCGCCACCAGGCACAATATGGAGAGGCCAAGCGTCTCGTTTCCGAAGCATCGACAATTTACGGCAATCTTGGTCTGAAGAGTTATGTGGCGGACTGCGATGAATTTCTCGAAGAGGTTCAGCAGCTAATGGCGGCGTAATTGGGGCTCCCTACTTTCGTGTAATTATTTTAAGCTTTGTTCATTAACGTTTGATAACATCGTCCGATTTTCATGTTCCGCAATGTCTTTAATCTCATTTCTGTCTTTCGCTCCCCTACGCAGAGACTGTACTTTCGGCTATAGTTCTTCGAATCCTTTGTATTCTGATATCTTCCATCACACTAGTCCTTGCTATTCGTACATTGCTAGCCTAGTAAAGATTTTGCGAAGTGTTTCCCCACTATAATGTGAGACCCGTAGCGTGTGGTGTCCATGAAGCACACCGTCTCAAATTTCAATTATGCGGACACCCCTCTTACACAACGTTCCACCGTAGTGTTTGACGGTCCCTCACGCTGGCCTCGTGCCACGGGACAGGAGGGACAGGCTTTGCCAAATATGTGCTCCATACGACATCAACATTAATGCTAATTTGCCGTACGTATTGACCGATTTTCTCGTCTCAGTCTTCCCCCCTTGCATGCGAATCCCCGAGGCGGGGGACACTGGGGCTGCGTGGTTCTTCGAATCCCTTTGGTGCTAATGCGGAGAGGTACGGTCACCTGGCTTAACACACGGTCATAGACCGGCAAATTGAGGTGGTTGCGCTTTTGGATCTGCTTACTATGTGGGTTTTCCCTGACCCCGTTTATGAGTAGGGGACGTGACGGTGCTAAGGACGGAAATCCCGGAGAACCCAATCTTGAACACTCTTTTCACTTCTTTGCTGAGGCTCACGGATGCAAGCCCCTTACCTTCAGCCCAAGCTGACTCCCGCAACTCATTATCGTAGTCGAGTCTGTCGTCGGCGCCATTGGGAAAGGGGGGGAAGTTGTAGTGAAGTAGCTGGGGAGCAAGTGTGGGAGCTCACTGTGGCGCTCACATCAGTGGCATGAATCCGCAATAACTCCCCACATACTTGAGATGAAAGTTGAAGGCATCGTACTATACTAAAATCGAGCTCTCCATTTCGATGTTGTGTCTGGAGGACAGCTATGAAGGAAAATCGTGAGGGTCGGGATGGTGACGTCTGAGAGCATGGCTATTGGCTTTAACTTTGTACTTTTTGCCTTGGGAGTGACACGAATACTCACTCGAAAAGGAGCTTAGTACAGCTTCTGCCAATACGCCGTGTTGGATCAAAGTAGTGGTGATGAAGGAATTCGTTAGGGAAGTTACCTCCTCGACGCGCGCACCTTGTCCCAAGCCCCTTCTAGCGAAGGTGCTCCGCCCCCGGAGCAGGGGCTTCCGTGTGAACCTATTCTTTGCTTTCACGACACTTTTGCCGACATCCACAGGACTCTCCTTTCCTCTCCTACGCAATACGTAGTACCTCAATACATGCTGCACCGTCAACGGTCACGGTTCAATACTCACCGGAATGCTCGGCGGAACGGCGCCACATCTTCGTCGCAAGGCCCGTCGATAAATGCACATACCGCGTTGAATAGCATTGCTTTCGGCACGAAGGCCACAGATCCGACGCTCATACGCTTCTGCAATCTTATGTCAGCACGAGTCCGGTGGCAGGTTCCAAAATAGTGCAAACTACGCCGAGAACAACTTTCAACGACATTGCAGAGCCTGGGTGGCCAGGGAACCTCAAGTTACAGATGCAAAGCAGTGACCACCGTGCGTTGTAATGATGACGGACCTATTAAAATGACGATCTTTCATGAACAACTATGGATATCAGACGCCGATGCTCACGAACGTTGTCCATGCCCTCGCGTTCGAAGAGTTGATGGGACAGCGCCTCGGCGTGACTAATATGTTCGGTAGAACCCAGAAATATGAAACAGTGGAACAGCGCGGTCGGAGGCGGCTTGATCGAGGTGCGTTCCTTCTCTAAATCCTAGCATGGATTTGCTCAGTGGGCACCAGTGCGGACCGGCCACCTTCAACCTTGTCCCCCATCCAAATCCCGTCGCCCAACGCGGCGCCTCCTCCACGACATTAACTTCTATCCCTCCAAAAACACAGTTTTTCAACTGGCGATCAACCGAAAACGGTCATACTCCCTTCATTGTGGCATCATCCTGGAGACCGGACAACTACACGAAAGTACACTCTTATCTCCACCGATGCCAATTCCTATGATTCGATTGTTGAGCTGGTTGTCATTTTTTCACGATGCTGAGAGAAAGATGTGCTGGGAAGAGCTTTATCGTCGGGCTCGGTGGCACTTTCCGAACGGGTTATCTTCTCAGTTTAAGGGTCCAACGGGAATAGCAAACGACGCAAGCAATGTTAACCGTGGAAGGTCATTGGAGTGAGCGGGTGGAAGGTGTTGGCGCCATGGCTTGGGTCGTTCTGGTTGGAGAGTCGGAGGTTTTCGCGAGATGAAGGCGCTTACTGTAAGGTCCCTCGGCGTACTAGTTTGTCGCTCCATATACGAGCATCGCCGGACCAATCTGAGCGGGTATATGAGGATGCAGTATCCCGAGATGTACGCCGTCCCAAGGTGGGTCCGTTCTAGGCCAAGGGCAAGGTCACAAGTCGGAACGGTAGGCGACGGGAGGGAAAGGAGTCGTCAGGTGTATTATTGGCGTTCAGCTCGAGACATTTGCAAGAGGTGGATCCGGAAGAGGACGGAGGATCAAGGAAAACGACCACTCGATGATTTCACAGAGTGGATGGGTTCGGTTGTTTCGCCGGGTGATGGCTTGTCCTTCGCGGACTTGTCCTCGGTGTGTCAGATGGCGTCTTTGACGTGAAGCTCGCGTGACGTCATATGATTGTCGAGAAAAACTCTGTTCGCTTCCGATTGCCCGTATGTACATGTCGTGGTAGAACATGCCGATGTGGTGGAGGTTAATGTGGGTTTAGGAAGAGGTTGTTTAGTGCTTTGGATCAAGTGGGGCGCTTTCCATGGCAGTTCAGTTCTCAATGGGACTCTCTCGCGATTTCGAACTCTACTAATTCCCAGCCCGCGGCGTTGTCTCCTCATTCGGATCGCCTCCGCGCGCGATTTTTCAGAAACGATGCTTTTAAGTTTTCACTCTATCCAGCCAAGGGAACAAAGAACCGGTTCATGCGTCTTTCGAAAACCATAGTAGCCGTTCCTAAACCACCGTGCGTGCTCATGTGCCGTCCTTCGCGTCAACCGGAGATAGCCTGACTCGACTTCAAATCTCTCCACAGCATAGCCAAAGTCGGGCAATGGCTGAAGCGCTACAATAATGAATTCGGCCCACCTATCGACCTATGCCAAGGTGCCCCATCAGCGCCGCCATGCGAACAGCTCAAAAAAGCACTCGCCAGCGCAGCGTCGGACCCTGCCAGTGCCAAATATTCAGGGAATTTTGGGATGCAACTCATGAGAGAGGCGTTGGCAAACGAGATGAAGGTCGTCTACGGCCCTAATACGGACGTCAAGGCTACGGACGTCGCTTTGACGGCAGGATGCAATTTGGCGTTTTACGCTGTGGCGCAGGTTGTAGCTGATAGAGGGGATGAGATTATATTGCCGGTACCTTGGTGAGCGACACAAAATGCACGTACATACGATCTGCTTTCAACCTTGTTGACGTCTCTGGGATAGGTACTTTAATCACCAGTGAGAGAATATCTCTCTAAGCCTTGAGTCGCGAATTCACACCTACGTGGTTCTCCGTTCCGCGCAGAATGGCTCTTCAGATGCTCGGTATCACGTGTGTTCCGCTCCCTCTCAAACCTGAAGATGGATTCCAACCTTCCGTTGAAGCGTGCGAGGCCTTGATCACACCGAGCACGAGAGCGATCGCGCTCGTCACGCCGAACAATCCGGTTCGTAACCATACAACCCCGCGATTCACACCCTGGCTACCAACAAAGCCATCTTGATTTTTCTTTATCTTCATTGCAGACAGGGGCTATCTACTCACCAGAGCTGCTCAAGTCCTTCGCGTCGTTTGCCCAGAAGCACGACATTATGTTAATCCTCGACGAGACCTACCGCGACTTTATCACCACTGGTCCCCCCCATTCCCTATTATCTTCAAGTGATGCATGTAACTGGAGAGACAGCATCGTCCATCTTTTCTCGTTCTCCAAGAGCTATGCGATCCCAGGTTACCGATTGGGCGCTATCGTCGCGGGAGAGTCCGTTCTTGAGCAAGTTGGAACGGTTTTGGATACGATTCAGGTAAGAGCGCCCGCTTTCTCGCCTTCAGCCTTGGACTTCAACGAGTTATGATAGATTTCTCCGCCTACCCTCCCCCAACTCGCTCTTCAATCGATCCTCCCATCCTTGCGGCCACTCTTGATCGACACCGCCCAAGCTCTTGCAGCCCGCCACGACCACTTTAGACGTGCTCTAACCACCTCAGCTCCTCGGTGGGGCATTGGTAGTCAAGGTGGTTATTTTGCTTTCATCCGCCACCCATTCGAGCATAAGCACTCGGCCGAGGTTTGCGAAGGTCAGTAGACTTGAACTATCTCTTTGCTCAGCGGAGCACCCACATTTAGTACCGTTGTACTAATGTGAACAATAGGTCTGGCAGCGCGAGTGGGGATTGCATGTCTTCCAGGGAGCAACTTTGCAACAGAGCGAAATGGGATCATCACCAGCGACGGAGAAGAGTTCGCGCGCAAGTGGGTCCGAATCGCCGTGGCGAACGTCGATGAGGAGCAGTTGACGGAAGTCGCGAGGAGATTAACCATATTCGAAGAAATGGCTGAATAGAAATTAGTCTGAATATGTATTCGAAAAAAAAAAAACAATGTTCGAAAGCACAAGGGCATGTATAGACGGTAAATAAGTAGTCCCCCAAGCCAGCCCTTCATCTCGAGTTAGCCACTCCACTCGTTCTTCAGCTTCCATTCCCCCTAATCCCACATTCACGGTGGATGTCTCCGCGTACTGAATACGTATCTATCCAGAACTCGAGGGCTCGGGTGAAGGGATGAGATTATACTGGTGAGCGACTTAGAACGCACGTGAGATTTACTTTCAGCGTTGTTGACGCTTCTGGTGGGTACTTACATAAGTAAGATATTCATAGATTTGGAGCTGAACACGAGCTGGCTATCATTCACGGAGACGGAGTGTCCCCGCTGTAGTCCGCCGCTCCATCAACTCGCGCTTATCACCCACAAATTGTGCACCTTCCTGAATCGGCTCCGCAAAGTCTCTATATTTAGGGAAATGTAATTTCACATCATAGAAGATCAATGACGTTCAGTTCATATTGTAATTGCATCATACGGGTGAGGGGGAAACATGACTCTCGATGACATCGGTTGGCCGTCGCCCATTGTTTACTCCAATTCAATCCTTTGCCCTACGCCTTGGCGCCCATCAACTATTCAAATCCCGGAGCTCCTGTGAGGCCGTACCTGTCCCCGGGCCTGCCCGAAGGATTTACGTGGCCTTCAGTATTTAAACTCTCCCATCCGAGCTCGGCCACTCTCATTCCCCCTTTCACTCACCACAGTTCGGTACGTCTATCACCATCTACACCCTCCACACACATAGTCCTGCATCGCTCTCCTCCACAGATCACCCAATTACCATGTGGTCTGCTCTGGTTTTGTTGGTGAGCGAATCCTCTTATCAACGTTACTGTACTATTGTTTAACCCTTCCCCCCACCCGCAGCGGTTACCGGTCCAGACTTAGGTTATAACTCAGCGAAGCACGGCTAGCCACCTGTCCCGCGGGCTGTGTGGAGGAAATTTCCGGTGGGCATATCCTTATAAAGTCTTTAGTTCTTCGCCGGTATCCCCATGGTTGGCGTCATGGGGGTGTCGAATCCGATGGCCATAGCACTTTACTGCTCTTTTTTGGGGGCTCGTAGTAGTACGCGGACCTCCTCGTGGTGAGCCCTGGAAACACTTCGTCATCGGTTGATGAGAAGTGGCGAGACCGCGTGCGCAATGTCGTTCTTCTTTGTTCCTCCCTCGAGCTCGCTTTCCTCCATGACATTTGTTAGCATTGTCTCTATCGTTTGTAAAATGTCGTTTCGGAATGAGACTCGGAATTTTTCTAATGATTTGTTCGCAACGCGCTGGATGCTTGAAATCCAGTGGAACCACTATCCAAACATCTATTCAAACGAAAGCTGTAAAAAATGCGGGAGGACGATGGGCTGGTCCAGCTCATGTGGTTCGACGGCGACGAACTTGAGGTCGGCAAGCCCAAGTAGCTCTAAGTATTACACTGGCGATATTTCATGCACAGCTGCCATGTTGGATATCGGGCGTCGGCGCTTACGTTGTTCGTGCCCCCGCGTTAGAAAGGTTGACGGGACGGCGCTTCGGCGTGACTATTTCCGGTAGAACCAGAAATATAAAACAGTGGAATAGCGCGTGGTTGGAGGCGGTTGGATCGAGGTGTGTTCCTTCTCCAAAATCCTACTATGGATGTGCTCCGTGCGCGCCACCAGCGCAGACCGGCCGCCTGCAACTTTGTCCCCCATCCAAACCCTGTCGCCCGCATGACCGAACGATGCGCTTCCTCTGCTCCGTTGACTTCTATCCTTTCAAAAACACGCTTCTGCTAACTGGCGATCAACCGAAAACTGCCTTAATCACTTCATTGTCGCAGCATCTACGAAAATATAATCTTCATCTCCACCGATGCCAATTCCCATGATTCCATTTTGTCATTTTTTTTGACGATGCTGAAAAAAGAATGTGCTCGGGAAGAACTGTGTCGTCGGGCTCGGTGTCACCTTCCGAAAGGGTTATCGCTTGTGCTGCTCGTAGGTGGCGAGCCAGCTGAGCGACTTCACCGTAGTCAACCACCATCATCGACACACGATTTCTGATGGCGTTCTCAACTTAAGGATCTCATGGGTTAGAGAACTACACAGGCAATGGCAACTGTGGTGGGTCATTGGGAATGAGCGGGGTGGGGGTGTTGGCGCCATGGCTTGAGTTGTTCTGGTGGGGAGGTCGGAGGTGTTCGTGAGATGAAGGCGTTTACTCTAAGTCCCTAGGCATACTAGTTTGGCGCTCCATGTACGAGCATCGCCGGGACCAATCTGAGCGGGTGTACGAGGATGCGGTATCCCGAGATGTACGTCGTCCCAAGGTGGGTCCGTTCTAGGACAAGGGCGAAGGTTCACAAGTCGGAACGGTAGGCGACGAGAGGGAACGAGTTGTCGGGTCTCTTATTTGCGTCTGGCTCGAGCCAATTGCAAGAGGTGAAAGAGATCAGAGAATGGAGGAGAACGACCACTTGATGATTCCATGGAGTGGATGGGCTCGAGTATTCCGCTGGGGGATGGTTTGTCCTTCGTCCCCAGCGTGTCTTGGAATCATTGGATGTGAAACTCGCGTGACGTCACACAGTTGTCTTTTTTTCCCAAGTTAAAAGTCTATTCCGAAATGTACATGTCGGTGACGATGCCGGGGGTATTGATTGCCATCCCAAAAACAGACCAACTCTGCGTGTAGGGAATGCCATTGATCCTTGTCGCATGCATATGGGGACTTACACCGCAAAGGATAACCCTGTATTTGGGCAATCACACGTGACCGAAAGGCGGTTAGCGCCGATTCCGATTTCAACCAACCCCAAGTCTCCACCATCGACTGCTCCGCTGGACACTCTACGGTATCTCACCACCGGTTGTCATTCACGGAGACGGGGTCTCCCTGTAGTCCGCCGCGTCATCTCGCTCACAAATTGTCCACCTCCCTGAGTCTGCTCGGCAAAGTCTCTATATTTAGCACCTTGGATCTTCGAACCAAGAAAAATCGAATTCGAAGTTTAATTTGAGCTGAGACATGCGCTTCTAATGAGAACACCTACCGGCGGCGGTGGCGGATTGCCGAGTCGTGGTGCAGCGCTCGTTCCAAAGTCCCTCTCGTTTAAATTCCTCCTCCACCACCACCACCATACTCATCAATACTCCACCTCCTACCCCCGGCCAAAATCATTTATTTCCCCATCGAATAGTTTGATCAGGCTCATTCTACTATGGCTGACAATATCAAGGGGGTTCAAGAAAATAGTCCTTCATCCCCACCGACCAGCGCTCAAGACGCCGCTATTGACGAAGTCGGAGACGTGCTGACGCGTCTTAGAATCCGTCCAGTGGGAGGCTCTATCCACGCGCATTTCGCTGGGACTGCATGAGGCTAATCGCCACGTACTGCTTTAGAGAAAAGTCCTTGCATCGTTGGGACATCTCCGAATCGAGAAAGCCCGAATCGAACCGCTTAAGGATAAACGCCGCAAGGCAGGCGGGAAAGCGGACGTACAGGCAGCGATACTCGTTCCAATCCAGTCTTCGAATTGCACGGGATCCGAAGATATGGAATACGTAGCGGTCAAGAAGCTACGTTTTGACAGTCTGACCGACAACGATAGAGCTCTTGCTGTAAGTCATCGCGGGATTCCCACTCGCACCGGGTGTTCTAACCCGGATACCGTATATGTCAAGCCATTAGCTCATGAGGTCAACCTTCTAAACGACTTATCGCATCCAAGCGTGGTGAAAATCGTTGGTTTTGTTGAAGACATCGAGCAGGGCATCGCCTGGATGATATTTTCGTGGGAGAAAAATGGCAACTTGCGAGAGTTCGTTCGTTCTGCAGACTGGGAGCTCCCAGAACGCGTATCCTTGGTGAATACATCTCTTCCACTACGAGAGTCTAACCTTCGCTTAGCGGAACCACAGATTGGTGACGTGGTCGAGGGACTTGATTACCTCCATGGAAGAACCCCGCCAATCTGCCACGGTGATCTGAAATCGGTAAGCGTAATGTACTTGCTTTTTCTTTGCGTGGGTTGACATCTACCTGGATACAGCTCAACATCCTGGTCAATTCCAACAACCGGGCGATTATCACCGACTTTGGTTCCGCCCGGACGATGGACTCCGCAACTGCAAAACCAGTTGGAAACGCCAGTGTGGCGGCCGCGGAAACGTTCAAAGATCGAAGAACAACGACGGCGCCCACTCTCGAGTCATTGAAAGCCGAGCTAGCTGCATCTGGGGATTTCATCACCATGACGGGTCCAGCTTGGACCATCCGATGGGCCGCTCCGGAGCTGCTGGAAGGAGGGCTACCGGGTTTGACAAGCGACATATGGGCACTGGGTTGGATCTGCTGGGAGGTGCGTTGGAGTGAATTGCAGAGAGATCTGGGCGTTCGCTCATCCCCTTTCCGGGTCGATCTAGGCCATCACTGGCAACTTTCCATTTGATGAGGAGAAAGACGTCGCAATCGCTCTACGAATTACCAGAGGCGACCTTCCGGCGGTGGGAGATAATGCTCAGCTCAAGCAAATCAAGGAACTCTGTAGCCTGATGGGACGGTGTTGGAGCTTGAACGCAAATGAACGACCAACGGCTGTGAGATGCCAACAAGAGGTTTCGTTCATGGTAGGGACTGCACAATGCTCTAATTTACGTGTACTGACTTGGCATTCCCCCAGGATCAAGTCATACCCTCAAGCAGCAAAGTGAGCGGGTCAGCCACAACTCGCTCGAGTGGACTTTTGCTCGCCCTTGGCTCAATTAAACGGCAGAATGGCATGATGTCTGAAGCAGAAAAGTACTTCCAAGAGTCGCTTGTGGCTGCCCAGTCGGTTGGAGATGAACAGGGCAAGGCCGGAGCATTAGATGCACTTGGGGGCCTGTACCTCGCCCGGGACGAGTATTCCAAAGCTGAAGAGTCGTACATCCGAGCCCGCAATACCTACTCCCAAATCGAGGATCAGCTCGGCTTTGCCAACTCGGTCAAGGGTCTGGGACACGTGTATCACAGCCGGGCCGAGTATTCCAAAGCCGAAACGTCGTACATCCAAGCCCGTGACATCTACTCTCAAGTCGGGGATCAGGTCGGCTTCTCCTATTCGGTGTCGGGTCTGGGAGACGTGTACCGCATGCGAAGCGAGTATTCCAAAGCCGAAGAGTTGTACATCCAAGCCCGCAACACCTACTCTCAAACCGGGGATCAGCTCGGCTTTGCCAACTCGGTCAGAGATCTGGGAGATATTTACTACCAGCAGAACGAGTATTCCAAGGCCGAGGCATCGTACATCCAAGCCCACGACATCTTCTCTCAGATTGGGAATCAGCGAGGCTTTGCCAACTCGATCTTGAGTCTGGGCGACGTGTATCAGATGCGAAGCGAGTATTCCAAAGCCGAGGAATCGTACATACAAGCCCGGGATACTTACTCTCAAATCGGGGACCAACTCGGGTTTGCCAACTCGGCCAAGGGTCTGGGAGACGTGTACTCGGTGCGACGTGAGGATTCCAAAGCCGAGGAGCAGTACATCCAAGCCCGTGACACCTACTCTCAAATTGGGAGTCGGCCCGGCTTTGCCCACTCGGTAAGGGGTCTGGGAGACGTGTACCGCATGCGGGACGAGTATTCCAAAGCCGAGGAGTCGTACGTCCAGGCCCGCGACACCTGCTCTCAAACCGGGGAGCAACTCGGGTTTGCCAACTCGGTCTTGGGTCTGGGAGACGTGTATCGGTTGCGAAGCGAGTATTCCAAAGCCCAGGAGTCGTACGTCCAAGCCCGCGACACCTACTCTCAAATCGGGGAGCAACTCGGTTTTGCCAACTCCATTCAAGGGCTGGGGCGCGCCTACTCCGCTTCGGGACAGTACACTCAAGCCGAAAGGTCATACCGGGAGGCCGAGGCGGTATATCGTCAGATAGGATCCATGACATCTTTGGCCGACAATCTCTTGTACTTGGGCCGGCTCCGTCGCGACCAAGCACAATATAGAGAGGCCGAGCGTCTCGTTTGCGAAGCCTCGACACTTTACGACAACTTTGGTCTGAAGAGTGCTGTGGCGGAATGCGATAAATTTTTTGAAGAGGTTCAGCAGCTAATGGTAGCGTAGTGGGGGCTCCATACTTCCGTGTAATTAGTTTAAGCCTTGTTCATCAACGTTCGAAGCGTCGTCCTATTTGCATGATCCGAAATGTCTTTACGTCCGTTTCTGTCCCTCTTGCCCTCTACACAGACTTTCTTTCGGCCATACTTCTTCGAATCCTTTGTATTGTGATATATCCTATCACACTTGCTATTCGTATATTGCTAGCCGAGTACAAAGTCCGTGAGACCCGCAGCCTGTAGTGTCTACAGAGCACAACGTTTTCATAGACCGTCTCGGGTATGCCGGCTCCCCTCCTACAGAACAATTTCCACCTTGGCGTTTGAATGTTCCTCACGCTGGTCTCGTGCCACGGGATATTGGGGATAGGCTTTGCCAAATACGTGCTCCATCTGGATCACAACCTCAGCACATTAATACTAATTTGCCGTTCGTATTGACTGATTTTCTCGTCTGTCTTCCGTACCTGCCAGCAAATCCCCTCGGCGAGGACACCTGGGCTGCGAATCCTATCTTGAGCTAATGCGGAGATGTCCGACCATCCGGTTTAACACTTTATCATAGACTGGCAAATCGAGGTGGTGGGGCTTTTGCATCTATTTGTTACATGGGTTTTCCTGATGTCGTTACGGCCTGCCGCTATGGGTATTGGATATGACGGCGTCAAATGCGGAAATACCAGAGAACCCTACTAATATTAATCTTGAGCAAACTTCAGCCTCTTTCTCACTTGTTTGCTTTTACGAGACTATTCGATTGCTTCGCCGGGTGATGGTTTGTCCTTCGTGGACTTGTCCTCAGCCTGTCTTGGGGTCTTTTCATGTGAAATTCGAGTGAAGCTACTTGATTGTTATATTTACTCCTAAACGTCTCTTCCCTTTCAATTGCGAGTTCCAGCTTATGTAAGGGCACGCTGCCGTAGAAAATGACGGGGCAATATTGATTGCCAGCCTAAAACGCGCCAGGTCTGCGTGTAATTGATAGTGTCAAATGCGTACGGTGATTCGTATCTTTATACTCGCGTATTTCCCAATGGTGATCTCGTTCTGGGCAATTACACGTGACCGAAGGAAAAGACACGGCGTTAGCGCCGATTGTAATTTCAACCAACCCCAAGTCTCGACCATAGACTGCTCCCGCCGGACACTATATCTCACCACGCCCCCCTCTTTACGCCCGCGTATCGCAAGGACAACCATCATCAGGGGGACCTGAATGCTATACAACTAGAAACTCACATGAAGCACCGTCGCCGTCCGCATCTCATATGATGGCCAAGCATGCACTTGATACTAGTAAGCTGTGCTCTCGCTGTCCGTTGTTCCGTCATTTTTTCGGTGGGGTGTGCAGTTAACGGAAGATATCTTTTCAGGATGCGCAGAGACGCTGAAATTTTGTGGCGGAATCACTTTGACGGAGCTTCCGATGCAAAAGCACCTTCAATCCCATACCCAGGCTCGGCGGATGTCAATCTGTATCCCGACGCTCCATACCCACTCTCTCTATCGTTCCCGTCTCCGAGCCAATCAATCCCCCTCGGAACTCCGTCCAGGGCGTTTTCGACCGAGTCGCCAAAACGACCCGCCCCCAACTACACGCACTTAGCATGCCACCAGCGCAAAGTTCGAGTTTTGGAAGGAAGACCTTGACTCTGCACTGGGAGCTTCGCGCGTATTTGCACCGGATAACACCCTCAACGAGCTTTAGCCTGTCGCGTGCAAGACCCGAGATGCGGTATTGGCTTCCAGCTTTCAAGGAAGCATCTTTCACGCCGCCCCATCATTCCACACCAACCCCGTCCGTCCGCTCAGTGTCATTCATCCATACTCCACCCATCACCTCTTCCACTCCGGCAAAATTCTCCCAGCTGAACGTCTCTGTAAACGATGACCGCAGAACCGTCCTTTTGCGACTTTGGCCTTGCAGCAGCCGCACGAGAAGGGGCATACCGGTTTGAGCCCCGAACTCAAAGGGTCTACGCGGCGGTGGAGTCGGGAAGTGCCCATGGTTGAGGGAAGGATGTTGAAGAGATATTTGGGGGTGGGGATGCCTCGCGTGGGAGGTGCGTACGAGGACCATCGTTAAGGTCAAGTAATCCAACCATTCCTTGTCACTCACTCACCTTTCCCCGCTTTTTCGTTCTTTTAGACTATGACTAGAAGCCCTCCTTATCACGACATTAGAGACGACGCGAGTGTTCTCATTGTCTGCCCGACCGTTCAAAAACGAAAGGCTCTGGAACCGACTCTCACACCTGCCTTCCTCAACGACTTACTCGATATCCTTCGAAAATGCGGAACTGTGTGCTCGACAAGCGGCCAGAAGCGTGCATATGTGTAACAGCGACAAGTCCACTGCAACCGTGGGGGTGTGGGTGAGTAGGAATCCGAGGTTGAGCGCCTGGGGTTGTACGTCTAATGCTTGGAACGAGTGCAGGAGGAAGCGAGATGGTTGGGTGGTTGGACCATGAGTACATCCCCATGATGTTTGACAATACGATTCAAAGATCCACTTCCCGAGCCACACTCGACACGGACGTCGCTTAGAAATCCTGCCAACTCTCGCCACCGTCGAGGATGGAGCGCGAAGGCAAACATTAAGATATCATGGTACGTGCTATATTGTACGTACGGTAGTAAGGAACCGGTGGCCAAGCTGACGTGGGGTTCGTTTGATCTCCCGCGCAGACAACGCTGCTGGAGGACAAGAATGGTCAACCCCTAGCATAATTAACCAGGAGATAGCTGAAAATTTCCAACCCGACTGTCAACCAAGAGTCCGGCGCCAGCAACTTGTCGTGGCCGCTCCGGGGTTTGTCCAGATTCGGTCGCTGTCGACTCTAGCTAGACGGTCTAGAGATGCCGTATGGAAAATTCTCCGTGCCATTTCTACACCGCGCAAACCAGTCGCACTGTCTCGTTAACCTGCGGGAGCTCCACTTGAAACTTCTCAGAGACGACGGTGCTCGACTCGACAGCCGATACCTCGTTCTCCGCCATCCCGGGCTTCCAATGTCTCGTGCGACCCTATCCCGACGACTTCCACCCGGATGTAGCTAGCTCCCCTATCGACGCGTACTACAAGCAGCATTTTCGTAGAGGAAATCAGGTTCCCTGTTTGGAAGTAGCATTGCAAGCCGCCGAACGGGATCGGGAACTCTCGAGGACCAACGGAAACCTCCGATCAGGTCGTGCTGGAGCGTTAGAAAAAACCGTTACGAGCAACCAAATTCTTGGCTTATATGAGAACGGGCGGGCAGCTTCGGCTGGAGGCGCAATTTGGGGCTACCGAGAATGAACCAACACGACTAGAAAGCACCACGCTTTCCAAATCCCCTTGGCTCGTACGTTGGTCAGGTTCCGCCAGGTCCTGCATCGCTTGGGCCGAGATTGGAACGATAGCGACGTTGTGAACGCTTTACGGGAAGCTTCCAAGATATACGGCTCCCGGGTTTGGTGGGACGACTCGGAGAGCCAAGGAAATGGTTAGAGGCCATCTGGCTTATGCGTCGGTTGATTTAGATTTGACCTTGTGAGGAAAGGGTGGCAGAGTGGAGGCATTGAAGGTGGAGGATCAGTTGATACATTTGTACCAGGCGTTGGGTCAGGGTGAGCAAACAGCAGAGGTGAAGAACGGAAGGGATGCGGCATGGATGATGATCACACTGAATGCGATTGAAGGAGGCGTAGGTTAAGGAGTGGGTGCACAGGGTATCTCTCACGCCAGGCCGTTTCGATCTACAAAAGCAGGAGCATTAGGGAGGTTACGGGAATGTCTTAGGAAAGATCCTCACTCGTGCCCGAATAGACCGCACTGTGCATGTATCTGGAGCCGAACGTTCGAACGGGAGCTGGATGTCGTGCACGGAGACGGAGTACATATCCACTTCAGGCTTCGGTGTCGTCAACTCCGTCTTGCTTGCGCGTTTAACCTTTCCACTTCCCGAACTCTACTCGTAAAAGTCTCAATATTTTAGATGGGAGGACCTCGTATCTTCGAATCAAAGAAAGATCAAAGTCGAAGTTTGATTTGAGCCGATACATGCGTTTACAATGGGCAGACATCTTTGGGGTGGCCCAGCCACCAGGAAGTGGCGTTCGTTCCCAAGGTCCCCTCAGATTCGGCCACGTGCACACCACCACCGTACCTCAATCGATACTTCGCCTCCCGCCCCCGGCCCAAATCATCCACTCACACATCGAATAGTTCGATCAGGCTCATTCTACTATGGCTGATAATATCAAGGAGCTTCAAGAAACTAGTCCTTCACCCCCACCGATAAGCCCTCAAGACGCCACTATCGAAGAAGCGATGAAGCGTTTGAGAATCTGTCCAGTGGGTGGCTCTATCCTATGCACATTTCGTCGGGACTCCAGGAGGCTAACCCCCAAATGCTGCGTTAGAGAAAGGTCCTTGCTTCGCTGGGACATCTCCGAATCGAGAAAGCTCGAATCAAACCGCTTGAGGACAAACCCCCCAAGGCAGGTGGGAAAGCTGACGTGGAAGCAGCGATACTCGCTCCAGTCCAGTCCTCAAACTCCTTGGGATCTAAAGACACGGAGTACGTCGCCGTCAAGAAGCTTCGTTTCGGCGCCTCCACCGACAACGATAAAGTTATTGCTGTAAGTCGTCGCAAGATTCCGACTGACAGTCGTTGTTCTAACTCGAATACCGTTTGTGTCAAGCCATTTGCTCATGAGGTCAAGCTTCTGAATGACTTATCCCATTCGAACGTGGTCAAGATCGTTGGTTTCGTCGAAGACGTCGAGCAGGGCATTGCTTGGATGGTGTTTTCCTGGGAGGGGAATGGCAATTTGCGAGAGTTCGTTCGGTCCGCCAACTGGGAGCTCCCAGAACGTGTATCCTTGGTAGTCACATCCCTCACATCACGGCAATCTACCTTCACTTACGGAGTCACAGATAGGTGATGTGGCCATGGGACTTCGTTATCTCCATGGAAGGACCTCACCAATATGCCATGGTGATTTGAAATCGGTAGGAATAACGTACTTGCTCTTTTGTGTGTGAGCTGACATTTACCTGGATACAGCTCAACGTCCTAGTCAACTCCGAGAACCGGGCAATTATTACGGACTTCGGTTCTGCTCGGACGATGGATTCCGCAAGTGCGCCAACAGCTAGAAGCGCCCGTTCGGCGGCTATGCAGTTCCAGCATCAAATCACAACGACAGCGCCCATCGTGGAGTCCTTGAAGGCGGAGCTAGATGTGTCTGGGGATTTCATCACCATGACCGGCCCAGCTTGGACCGTCCGATGGGCCGCTCCGGAGCTGTTGGAAGGAGAGTTAGCCGGTTTGGCAAGCGACATCTGGGCATTGGGTTGGATTTGTTGGGAGGTGAGTTGGAATGAATTGTAGAGGGATCTGGGCGTGCACCCACGTCCTTTCTGGGTCGATCTAGGCAATCACTGGGAACTTTCCATTTAATGAGGAGAATGACCTCGCAATTGTTTTACGCATCACCAAAGGCGATCTTCCGGCGGTGGGAGATGATGCTCAGCTCAAACAAGTAAAGGCACTATGCAGCCTGATGGGGCGATGTTGGAGATTGAATGGCAACGAACGACCAACGGCCATGAGATGCCAACAAGAACTTTCATTCATGGTATGGAGTCCTTGTTGCTGTGATCTGCGGGTACTTACTTGGCATTCCCGCAGCATCAAGTTGTACCCTCCAGCAGCAAACTGAGCGGGTCGGCTCCAACTCGCTCGAGTGCACTTTTGCGTGCCCTTGGCGGGATTCAACTGCGGAATGGAACAATGTCTGAAGCAGAAAAGTACTTCCAAGAGTCATTTGCAGTTGCCAAGTCGGCTGGAGATAAACAGGGCAAGGCCAGAGCACTATATTCGCTTGGATACATGTACTCCACGCAAAGCGAATACTCCAAAGCCGAGGAGTCGTACACCCAAGCACGCGACGCCTACTCTGAAATCGGGGATCGGGAAGGCTTTGCCGACTCTGGCTGGGGTCTGGGAGAGGTGTACCGGCTGCAAAACGAGAATTCCAAAGCCGAAGAGTTGTACAACCAAATCCACAACACCTACTCTCAACTCGGGAATCAACATGGCATTGCCTACTCATTCATGGGTCTGGGAGACGTGTACCAGATGCGAAGCGAGTATTCCAAAGCCGAGGAGTCGTACATCCAAGCTCGCGACACCTCCTCTCAGATCGGGGATCAGCTTGGCTTTGCCAACGCCGTCCAAGGGCTGGGGGGCGTATTCTCAGCTTTGGGGAACTACGCTGAGGCCGAAAAGTCGTACTTGGAGGCACAGGCCGTGTATCGTCAGTTGGGAGACGTGCTATCTTTGGCCAACAATCTTTGGTACCTCGGCTGGCTCCATCGCAACCAGGCCCAATATGGAGAGGCCGAGCGTTTCGTTTGCGAAGCGTCGACACTTTACGGTAAACTTGGTGTGAAGAGTGATGTGGCGGTCTGCGATGAATTTATTATAGAGGTTCAGCAGCTAAGGGCATCTTAATTCCTGCCCCATCTTTCCCCACTGCATTATTATTTCGAAATTCTTTTGTCGAGCCGTCGTTGAGATCTGTTCGAACTTCGTATTGGTTTTATTTTCATTCCTGTCTTTGTTTCCCTCCATAGTGACTGTTTTTTCGACGAAACTTTGCTCGACTCCTTTATATCCTGATATATTACCTCGATATCGATCCATCTCACTCGCCCTTCTTACATTGCTGGCCTAGTACAAGGTGTTGCGCGGCGTTTCCCTATTACAATGTGAGGTCCACGGTACAATGAAAGTCGAAATTTAATCTGGGCCGTTAGATTGTTCACACTGCACAGGCAATGTAGAGGGGTGCGGAGTCTGTGGCGTCCAGGCACGCGAAGTTGCCGCTCATTCGGAAGCTTCGTCCTTATCGGCGACCACCACCGTGCTCAATCGATACTTCGCTCCCTACCCCCCGGGGCCCAATCATCCACTACATAACTAGATAGTTTGATCAGTCTCGTTCTACTATGGCTAACTGTATCGAAGAGCTTCAACCAACAAGTCCTTCACACTCACCGATAAGCGTCCAAAATGCCGCTATCGACGAAGTCGAAGAGGCGATGACGCGTCTTAGGATCCGTCCGGTGGGCGGCTCTGTTCTATGCATATTTCGTTGGGACTGCAGGAGACTGATCAAAAATTGCTGCTGTAGAGAAAAGTACTTGAATCATTGGGACATCTCCGAATCGAAAAAGCTCGAATCAAACCGCTTGAGGATAAAGCCCCCAAGGCAGGCGGGAAAGCAGACGTTGAGGCAGCGACACTTGTTCCCGCCCAGTCCTCGTATTCCCTGGAATCCGAAGATACGGAGTACATCGCCATCAAGAAGTTACGTTTCGACACCGACACCGACGACGATCGAGCTCTCGCTGTAAGTCGTCCCAAGATTTCCACTCATAGGGAGCGTTCTAACCCGGAGACCACTTGGGGCAAGCCATTTGCTCATGAGGTCCAGCTTCTGAACGACTTATCCCATCCGAGCGTGGTAAAGATCGTTGGTTTTGTCGAAGATGTCGAGCAGAGTGTCGCCTGGATGGTATTTTTGTGGGAGAAGAATGGCAACTTGCGAGAGTTCGTCCGGTCCGCAAACTGGGAGCTCCCAGAACGCGTGTCTTTGGTAACAAATATCTTCCACTACGAGGGGGTAGCCTTTGCTTACGGAGCTACAGATATATGACGTGGCCACGGGACTTGATTACCTCCATGGAAGGACCCCACCAATATGCCACGGTGATTTGAAATCGGTTCGCGTCACGAACTTGCTCTGTTGTGCGTGGGCTAACATTGCCCTGAATACAGCTCAACATTCTAATTAATTCCGAGAACCGGGCGATTATTACGGACTTCGGTTCTGCTCGGATGATGGATTCCGAGAGCGCAGGAACAATTAAAAGCGCCCATTCAACGGCTATGGAGTTGCCGCATCGAATCGCAGCGACAACGCCCTCCGTGGAGTCCTTAACGGCCGAGCTAGCTGCGTCCGGGGATTTCATCACCATGACGGGTCCGGCTTGGACCATCCGATGGGCCGCTCCGGAGCTGCTGGAAGGAGAGTTACCCGGTTTGAGCAGCGACATCTGGGCATTGGGTTGGATCTGTTGGGAGGTGCGTTGGAGTGAATTGCAGAGAGATCTGGGTGTTCGCTCACCCTCTTTCCGGGGCGATCCAGGCTATCACTGGGAACTTTCCATTTGATGAGCAAAACGACCTCGCAATCGTTCTACGCATCACCAAAGGCGATCTTCCGGCGGTGGCAGACGATGCCCAGCTCAAACAAGTCAAGGTGCTCTGTAGCCTGATGGGTTGGTGTTGGAGATTGAATGCGAATGATCGACCAACAGCTATGAGATGCCAACAAGAGATTTCACTCATGGTACGGAGTCCTCGTTGCTGTAGTCTATGCATACTTATTCGGCATTGCCGCAGGCTAAATTCATACCCTCAACCAGCGAAGCGAACGGGTTGCCTACAACTCGCTCGAGTGGGCTTTTGAAAGCCCTTGGCTGGATTCAATACAGGAATGGCATGATGCCTGAAGCGGAAAAGTACTTCCAAGGGTCGTTTGTGGTTGCCACGTTGGTTGGAGATAAAGGGGGCAAGGCTAGAGCGTTAAATGCCCTTGGAGATGTGTACCACATGCGAAGCGAGTATTCCAAAGCCGAGGGATTGTACATCCAAGCCCGCGACACTTGCTCTCAAATCGAGGACCAGCTTGGGTTTGCCGACTCGCTCAAGGGTCTGGGAGACGTGTACTGCAAGCGAAGCGAGTATTCCAAAGCCGAGGAGTCGTACATCCAAGCCCGCGACACCTACTCTCAAATCGAGCATCAGCGAGGCTTTGCCCACTCGCTCAAGGGTCTGGGACACGTGTACCGCGTCCGAAGCGAGTATTCCAAAGCCGAAATGTCGTTCATCCAAGCCCGCGACACCTACTCTCAAATCGGGGATCAGCTCGGCTTCGCCAACTCGGTCAAGGGTCTGGGAGACCTGTACCTCTTGCAAAGCGAGTGTTCCAAAGCCGAGGAGTCGTACCTCCAAGCCCGCGACACCTTCTCTCAAATCGGAGATCGGCTCGGCTTAGCCAACTCGGTCAAGGGTCTGGGACGCGTGTACCTCATACAAAGCGAGTATTCCAAAGCCGAGGAGTCGTACATCCAAGCCCGCGACACCTATTCTCAAGTCGGGGATCAGCTTGGCTTTGCCAACTCCGTCCAAGGGCTGGCGGGTGTCTTCTCAGCTTTGGGAAACCATGCTCAGGCCGAAGAGTCGTACTTGGAGGCACAGGCGGTATATCGTCAGATCCGAGCCATGCTATCTTTGGCCAACAACCTTTGGTGCTTGGGCTGGCTCCGTTGCGATCAGGCCCAGTATGGAGAGGCCGAGCGTCTCGTTGGTGAAGCATCGGCACTTTACAGTGAACTTGGTCTAAAGAGTAATGTGGCGAGATGCGATGAATTTCTTAAAAAGGTTCAGCAGGTGATGGCAACGTAATTAGGGCTCTATTTTTCTGTACCGTTAGTTTGAGGTTTGTTTGACGATGCTAGATGACATCATCTGATATATATGCTCCGCCAAGGCTTAATTCTGTTTCTGTGTTTGCCTCATCCACGTGTGTTCATTCCCTTGATGCCACCATGGATGCGCTCAGTGCATGCCCTCACCTCGGACCGGCCACCTTGAATCTCGTCCCCAGTCCTAGCCTTGTCGCCCGCACAACAAGGCTCGGCGCTTTCTCAGCTACGTTGAATTCCTTGCATCGCTCCTAAAACACGCTGTTGTTAACCGGTGATCAACCAAAACCTGCCTTAGTACTCGCTTCAATGGCGTACCATCCCGGTCCACTGCTCCCGATGAGGCCGCCCAACTTGCGCAGCAACTTTTCCACACCCCATAGCGTGCCCTCTATACAAATGGAGTAGTATCAGACCTTTAGCAACGACTTCGGCCCGTGAAGCTTCCTTAGGCCGACCCGTAAAAACGACTTGCCTCCAACCATACTCACTTTGCGTGCCATCACCCCAAGACTCTGGTAGATTTTTCCTCGACATTTGAAGATTTGCTCAATTTTGCACTGCAGAAGCCGCTCGCAACGGGCTTTAGCCTGCCGTATGCAGGGCCCGATGCGTGGTGGTGGCTTCCAGCCTTCGAGGGGGAAGCTCTTGGCATACTGGTTTGATGAAAGGCTCTGAATTCAAGGGGTTCACGCGTTGGTGTAGTCTTGAAGTTATAGGAAGTGCTCATGTGCGGGGAAAGTCGATATTTGAGAGCGATATTTTGAAGTGGGAATGTCTTGCGTTGAAGGCGCGGCGTACCAGCATTCTCTCAGGTGAGCCTGTTATCTCTTGTCACTCATTTGCTTTTCAATGTTTATAATTCCTTAGATAATATCGGACGCACCTCTTATTACGACATCAAGACTTATGCGAGTGCTGTCCTCATCGTGAGGCGAAGACGGGGACGAGTACCCGCGAAAGCGGATCGGAATATTCGTGTCGGACGTCGATGAACGGTTAACGGAAGTCGCGCGGAGATGGGGCACACTCGAGGAATTATCTGGTTGGAAATTAGTCTGAAAGGAAACGAGCAACGTTTGAAAGGAAAACGGTGTGCATAGATGGTAGATAAATAGACCCCCCAAACCCCCAGTCCTTCATGTTTTAGCTATGCAGCCTTCCACTCGTTCTTCCTCTTCCAACCTTCCCACCCCCACCTCGGTAGTGGGTGTCCCTGCGTATTAAACACATATCGGTCCAGGGGGATCAAATCGGCGTTCGATGCTAACAGGAAGCAGTATTTGAGCGTCTCGGAGAGGAACCAACTATCACGCAAAGGTTTTGTCCATCAGCTTCATTCACTGACCAAGGGTGGCGATGAAGGGAAAACAAGGTAACGGAATGACACGCACCTCGGCATCGAGTCGGTCCATCTAGCAGGAACACTATCCACGTTCCTCACAGTTGAATACGCTCCGGAGGGTGTTCTTGCATGACCTTGTTCGTCTATGATCGCTTCACAGATCTGCCATCCCTTTTCACGCCACTTCAAGTCGTTCGTCGTTCTCCAGAGGATGTACAAGCTTTCGATGACCTGCGATACAAAGTAGTGTGTTAGTATGTAAGCACACCTCAAGGGAGAATGAACGCGCGGCACCTCTGGCCTCAATGCATTCTCGGGTCTCCTCAGCCAATAATCCCTCTTGCCCATTCCCTTCCCTTCTCCTTTTCCCTTCCGACCTTCTCCGCTTTCCTCTCCACTATCATCCCCCTTCGCTCTGTCTCTCCCCAAAACTACGGGAACGACGCTCCTCACTCCAGGAGGCGCGTGATTCGCCTCTTCGTGTGACCCCCAAACCCCGCCTTTCCTCCACCGCGAATTCGACGCTCGCTCCCATTCCGCTAAAGCGTCCACCCATCGACCTGCTCGACGGTCTTCTTCGTTTTGCTGTTCGGGCGTTAGAGGGATGTGTTTGCCTTATCCCCCACCCGTACCAAAAAAAAAGTCAAAATGCTTAGAAACTCGCAGCACATCCGCAACTAGGTTTCACACTCACCGTCTTTACCTTTCTCCCTGCCCCACCTCCCAAATACGACTTCGTCAGGACCCAGTCCGGTTTCCTGATCGACCGAAATAACCCAACAGGTTTCGGCTAGACCTTCCGCTGCCCACATGTGTGTCCTGCGCTGTCGTAACGTCAAATGCTCGTGTAGCGTGTGGACTCCGAGGGAGAGTAGGCCGGGTAGGAAACACGAGAGGTGTTCGAATTTACCTATTAAGTGGAAGGGGGGGGGGGTTAGGGAGTTGTGAGAGAGGGAGGTGGGTTAGTGAGGGTGCACTGGCGAAGGTGGTTGGATGGGGGAGACTTCACCAGTTGGTACGCCAGTCTTGTAGTTTGGTATGTCCGTTGCGTAGAGTAAATGTCGAGTCGGCGAGAGGTACAGGAGAATGGATATTATCGCGTCTGCGGCGGATATATCTGCACCACCATTGTGTTTCGAGGGGAGTTCAGAGAGAAGCGGGAAAAGTATGAAGAGCGATCACTGTACTCACACATCTCCCTAAACTCCTTCGAGTTCGAGTCGCTCAACCACGTTTTCAGGAGGTACTCGTACTGCAATGCCCCGGCAAGAATTGTGTTGAATCAGAAACAACGTCCCGCATATAGGCGTCCGAGTCAAATCCCAAGTTTCACTCACCCCACTATCTGCGTTTCCACCAACAGCAATACTGTCTGGAGGGGAGGGAAAAAGCCCAGCGGACATTCAGTATGAGCTCAGAGGACCCCGACAGCCCGAAGACGCTGATGCTTACTGCTCAACGGCCTCGTGCTCTCCCCATCCCAAAACGTGGGCCAAAGGTTGTTCTCGAATCGAGACGAAGCTAATAGGTCCGATAGTCGCTCAACCTGGTTTCGTGGACAAAAGAGTGAGGCCAACAAAATCGTTTTCACGAATTCGACTCTGAGTAAGCCAAGGAGAGGGGAACGCGAACGAAAAAAAGCACGTACGTGATCCTTATAGACACTCTTCCCAGTATATTTGGAAAGGGTTAAAAACTCTAACCCGAAGGAAGTCGTTTCTGAGAAGGCACTTCGTCGGGCATTTGCACCTGGTTTGGGTTTCTTTCTGTTTGTAAGGTCCAGCGGTTTCCGTGCGTTTCATTTGGGAGTCGAAAGCAGTGCGGAATGGATGGACATAGGGAGAGGAAAAGAAATATTTAGTGAACATCAACAGAGGAGGCGGTTTGGGGACTCGATCGAAGCAGTGTCCCCTTTCGGCCGACCACGTACTTTGTCAAGTCCACGTTAAAACTCGGTAAACCGGATTGAGTATCGAAAGCGGGTAAGAGGAGTTGGCCGAGTTCGTCTGCGCGAGTGAGGAATAGCTTGTCCGAGCTTAACGTGTATGCTGAGAGGAAGCCTCCGAGGTAGCGGATGGTTGTTTCGAAGAAGGGGATGTGTTGGGAGTCTGGGCTCTGGTGTTTTATGCGGAGGAATGAAGGTGTAAGATGGTATATACAACAATTGTTGAGCTTCGAGGTGAACTTACGTCAGTTGGTTGGGAGAGGCGTAATTTCTTTACGTGCTCCAGTGCCCTTTTGTACTCTGGTTTGAGCTCCATCAAGAGTAAGGTATCGAGTGAGTCAATTATAGTCACTCCCCACCCATTAAAGCTGGAGTTTTCCGTCGTAGAAAAAGGTGCCCACGTTAGTAATCTGTCTTGCGAGAAAGGGAAAGCCACCCACTTGTTTGAACCTTTTTTCGAAACGGGCATCAACTCATCTTGACCGAAAGCTGATTCTTCATATGCATGATATGCGCTTAAGAACGCCTGCTTGACCCGATCGGCTCGACCAGACCACGAATCATTCCCGCTCATTGAGGCGGGCCCCGCATGGTGGAAAGATGTGCTGTCGCTTGATGATGACTTGTTCGGATCGGAACGCCACCATCGAACGAAGACGATGAAGAGAAGGAAGCCGATGATATATCTAAGTGATCGAGATGGTGCGCGTTGACGGGAGTGCATGGGAGAAGCCCTTTCCCCGTATTTAGTGACCGGGAAGGGGAGCTTAAGTTCGGGTGCACGTGGGTGGCGGTGAAAGTTGGTTCGAACGGCTTTTGCTTTCCTACGCCCACGAAAAGGCACGAAAGGGACCCTGCTCGCGTGGCTCTGCCTTCCCTTTGGTGCCGACGGCCCGGCAATAGTCACCCCTCTCGGCACAAGTACTCTACCGCGGCTGGCTTCCGAACACAACCAAAAGACTCCGCTGGTCAGATTTTCCGAAACTTCAACCGAATTGAATCCAGGGTCCACCGTCTGACATCAGCAAGCCGTGCTTCGCTTCTTCCAACCCACAACAAGCGTTTTGTCTCAGAATGTCTCGGCATGTTCGAGCTACGGGAAGTCATCTATATATATAGTAGCAAAAGTCTCTCCACCGCCTCCATCGCTTTATAAAAGTCCAAATATCTGTCCCGCCGGCGGTCGTCCCCAATAACCTCCTTTGTGAATCACCGACTCTTGCTCTTTCTGATCCAAACTTTGTGCTGGACGGAAATTGGACTGTCCTTTGGGAAAGTGGAGGTTTCATCCCCCTGACGTAAACTCCTCCATTTACTGAGTACGTGTAGGCTACATCCTTGTCGCTCTTGTCGATGCACCGGAAGATGAGGACCATCTTGGCCAGGCACCGCCAGTAGCGTATTCAGTTATATTGAGGATCATCTATCTCGTTTTACAGCTTGGAAAATCGACTCAAAAAAATCATCCGCGTGATGGAGGCGAATCAACCTTCCGGAGGCTTTGAAACACTACCCAGATACAAGGCAGCCGATCGAAGCCAAGGCAAGCCCTAGCATGCCAGAGACTCCAAGAGTCCGAATCCATGTTAAACCGTCTATATTGCAGCGCATCTCTTAGCTGATGATATGGACCATGATGGCCTCTCCGCTCCTAGGTCAGCGGCGAAGAACATATTTCATCATCGAGCGCCCGAGTTGACATAAAAATTCCCACAACCCCAATTAAAAGAAACTCCTTTCTTCTTGCTTTGATTGCTGCAGTGGTGCACCACGGCGGGGAAGTATTTCTCCTGTGGGTAGGGATACCTCCCAGCATTTTCCTTCGGTTCCATAACAAGCGGTGCGTCAAACGCTGTACGTAAGCTCAATAGAACTTACCCACTGATCAATTCATTTAAAAAAGCTTATCGGGCCAATTTCGCTTATCTGGGTATCGCATTCTTATGCTTTTAACACTTTCCTTTGGAATGATGGCGATCGTTTTCGCGGTCGTAGGGCGGGGCAGTAGTCCTTCGGCCGGAGTGGGGATTGCAGCTGCAGGCTTCGCGGCGATCGGGTGAGCTTCTTCTTTCTACATTTAATCTGGCTATCAGCATTGTCTTAATCGCAATCCGATTGCTTGTTAAGCCTGTATGTCCTGAAAGAACATCGGGAGAATTTTCCAGACTTCGCCCCATGGCTTTTCGAAAAAGATTACAAGCCCGATAGTGTGGTCGCGGGTGAGTGTAATTTTTAGTTTAATTCGTTTTGCCTTCCAACTAATAATTGGGTTTGATAGTATTGCTGGTAGCTCTTATAGGTATCTATATTCGGGAAGCTGGAGACAGTGGATTTCTGATCCCGTCGTCTTTCTTCAGGAATAGGACGCTTGCCCCTTGTCATTTACATCTATGCGGTTCACCCCGAGGTCACCAAAGTCGCTCCCCAGGCGAAAACGTTTCTTTACGCACTGGGCTTTGAGGTCTCGGCCGGCAACTTCGTTCTTCCGCTTGGGCTTTACTACGAGCTAACCGGCGGACGGGCACACGGAAAAGAGGAAGAAGAAGAAGAGGAATCCTTTATCTTGCGTCTTCTTTGGGAGGAAATGTGGATCGTTTTCCCTCGGTTTCTCTTGCTATTGATTATCCGGAACAACCCGATACAGGCGGCCAAGGTAGGTTGCGTTTAATGCTTCTCTTTCCTGTCGAGTTCTGATCAGAGGGGGGGGGGGTTTATATATAACCCGGTGTCCAGGTTCTCCAGGGGTTCTCCGTCATCGCCGTTTACGACGTTATTACATTGGCGAGTAACTTGATGGGGGAAAAAATTAAAAAATATCCCTGATGACCTTGGTTTTTTTTTCTTTCTTCCAGTTTTTCCTAATGTATCTCTTTCGAAAGGACAAGGTTGGAGCGGAGCGAAGCGACGATCTTAAGGACGGATCTGGGGAGGGAAAAATCACCGCTTCACCAGCGAGCCCTGTCACCGATGAAAAAGGATATTCCGATGGGGTTTGACTGAAAATCTTATACTTCTCTGTTTTCAGCGAGAATTTTTATTTATTCTACTGCCCATCCTTTCCCCTCGGGAGGAACATTATTTGACAGCGACTCGAGAGACCAAAGCGACCCCAGCCTTTCTTTACTTGCTTTCTGTCGATGTATGTAGCTTCGCGGTGGGGCCTTTTCCGGTTTATTACGTGCTCTTTTAATCTTATTCTCTAAAATCGACTCGTGGTAGCGATAAGTGAGAGGGGAATGATGAAGGGATATGAAGGGATCTGGGGAGCGACGTAGAGCGTTGGAGTGTGAGCGAAAACCGCGCTTGCGTTGTTATGTAAGTTAACCCGGTTGGGCCGGCTCTTAAAACTTGGCGGAACGCGAGCTATCCCAGCAGGAGACAAAAGGTCGAGGATGAACCCTTTCCAGGAGTGGGGTTGTAAACCAAACATATATATTGCTCGGGGTGGCTTGGCGTTCCGGCTGTTACCGGTTGTATGGCAGTTGCTCCTTTCGGCAAACTATACCCGGAAGAAACCGGCTAACGGGCTAGCTTTCACCCCGAGCCGTGTCCCCCACCGCACCCCACACTGGACTCGATTCATCCACGACGGAGAGTGTGTAAAAAATAGGAACCATGTGTAGCAGGTGGATTTGCATCCGGTGAGAGTGGGTTTTGCGGGTGGAGGGTGGAGGTTATGTAAGTGGAGGTTGCACGCGCGCGGGGACCGGAGGCCTTGAAGAGGTATATTTGAAGTGAGTGAGAGTGTAATGAGATAGTTAGACTCCCCTCAGACGGGCTGAAGGCTTAAGGCGCCCTTGCAATATACCGTTATCGGCTCTGTAATGCCGTCTGCATACAATTTTAATAAACGAAGAGAAGTAGTTTGCAGCCCAGATGGTGCAGCGAGATTACGCCGAAAGGGGGAGTAATGTGCCTGTTCGCGAATCCGATGATCGTTGCATCGACAAGGGACGGCATGTTGGTCTTGGCTGTGTCTATTTGTGGACGCACTACTACTGCGATGTCCAAGTGTTGGTTGTATATGGGAAAGGAGTAGGAGTGATGTCATGGACGTTAGTGTCAGCGATCGAGTAAGCATTTCTAATCATGTCTAATCGTTCCAAGGGGCGCGCGCAGTGTGTATCCCAAAACGTGCCTGTTCAGCGCTTGCCGAAGGGATGCCGGGTCGATGACGCGCGGACGGTTTGTCGTTCTCGGTGCATCGTCTCCCGAGAGAGCCAAGAGTCAATCGACACAATGGGCGCTTCCACGCAGTCGAGAGGCATTATTACCCGAATGGCTAAATGCGACAATGAAGGCGGCCGGGAGAGTCTAATAATAGATGTAAGCAGGTCAGCTTCGTGTGGATGGTGAGGTGGAGAATGTTGTGGGTCCCGACGAACGGTTGGCAAAAATTCCCGGCTACCGCCGCTGACACATACCCTGACAGTCAAATCTCCCTACCACCCAGACCCACCGGCCACCTCTTTCTGCCCCAGACCACACTTATAAAAAGGATGCCAGAAACGTTCATCTCCACTTCCCCATCAATCCTTTTCCCTTTTCCCCTTCCTCAAAGGCCAACAACACCAACAGCGTCCGGTCCAACACCGTAGACCCGACGTTCTAATCTAGACTAGAGGCCAAAAACACAATCCCCTCCCTAGAGGCAGCCCTCCCAACTAGATCAAGTCCCACTTACCCTCTAGACACCCGCTCAAGATGTCCTCTTCGGATTTGGACCTTGAAAAGCAACGCTCAACTCCAAAACCCCCAGGCGTCCCAATGGACTCCCGAGTTGACACTTTACAACTCCCGCCCATCGACTCGCTATACAACCGGAGCAGCCTCGCCGACGAACTCACCGTCGTCGAAAGCAACGGCAGCCATCGAAACGAAAACGGCGACGCCGATCTCGTCGACGCACCGGGCGAACCGAAATTGGACGAAAAGACCGAACACAATCCGTTCCTCGTAAAATGGGACGGACCTGACGATCCTGAAAATCCAAAGGTACGCGCCCTCACACACATGCTAAACGCATCCCCTTTACGTTCCTTACTGACGAAATCCTCATTATTTTTTCTAGAACTGGTCTGTAGCGTACCGATGGTACATCACCGCCATCGCAGGCCTTCTCGTCCTCAACGCCACATTCGCTTCCTCCGCACCTGCCGGAGTCCTAGGCCAACTCATCCCGGAATTCCACCTCTCACACACCCTCGCCGTCCTCACCATCTCCCTCTTCGTCGCAGGCTACTGCGTCGGCCCACTCCTCTGGGGTCCCCTCTCCGAGCAATTCGGTCGCAAACCCATCCTCCTCGTCGCGTTCTTCGTCTACACTGGTTTCCAAGTCGGCTCTGCACTGGCCCCCAACACAGCTAGCGTCCTCATCTTCCGCTTCCTCGGAGGCACGTTCGCTGCTAGTCCGTTGACCACTTCAGGCGGTATGATCGCCGACGTGTGGAACGCTGACGTCCGTGGCAAAGCCCTCGCGTTCTTCACGCTCGCTCCATTCGCTGGACCCGCAATCGGACCCATCGTTGGCGGCTACATCGACGTCGGCGGAGCGAGCTGGAGGTGGTTGTTCTGGGTCTTGACGATGTTCGCCGCGGTTTGCTTCTTCCTCATCCTTTTCACCGTCCCCGAGACCTACGCCCCCATCATCCAAAAACAAAAGGCAGCTAGGATGAGAAAGGAAACCGGCGATCAGCGCTACTTTTCCGAGATAGAAGCTCAGGACATGCATTGGAAGCAGAGGATGGAGACCGTTTTGGGAAGGCCGTTCAAGGTTTTGTTCATGGAACCCATGTTGATTGCTCTCACGCTTTACATGAGTGTAAGTTTCCTAATTTCTCATTTCTGCCTTCGTTACTTGATTCTGACTTTTGATTTGGAACAGTTCGTCTATGGCTGCATCTACCTTCTTTTCGAAGCTTACCCCATCGTCTACACGATCGGACACAACCTCAACGCCGGTGAAAGCGGTCTTATGTTCCTTCCTCTGTTCTTGGGAGGTGTCGTCGGAGTTATCATCGTAAGTCCCTTTATCCCCCGCTCTTCAATAATTCCCGAATCTAACCTTCCTCCTTTTCGCAGTACCTCATCTACTTCAACCCATTGTACGAAGCTCAAATCCCCAAATACGCTCCCAGGATGGTCCCACCGGAACAACGTCTCCTGCCAGCCTTCTACGGCGGTCCGCTCCTCGTGATCTCCTTCCTGTGGTTCGGCTGGACGAGCTACTCCAACCTCTCCCTCTGGGC
>WSUB01000164.1:0-52323 GCA_019633425.1 Tulasnella sp. 424
AAGGCTATCTGGTAGTCAAGGGGTTGTTCGTTGTTGTGAGGATCCTGGTGGGAACTGTAATCACCTTCACTATAATCCTCGGAAGGGGATGTGAGACCCCATAATTTTGTCAAAATCACCTTGTCACCTTGCTCGCCAAGGTCACCTCCACGATGGAAATGGCGCCAGGGTGACGTGCCAACCTACCCTTATGCTCTGCAGGCACAGGCACGCACCCCATGACCGAGGTCCTTCCGACTTCCCACACCCTACCCTCCGCCCGCTCGGGAACTCCCTCACTCCCGGGGTCGCGACCGTTTTTGTCCGCTCATGTCCGCTTATGTCCGCACACCGATTTCGACCGATTTCAGCCAATCACATCGTTCCATTCTCAACACCACTCGACCGATTTTCCCTTCGTCTCACCGCAAGACCAACAATCCCAGCTGGCTCACTTGTCGCTACATACCAGGTAGCTAGCTTCATCAAGTCTAACAACTCCGTCAACTCACCCAGTTTGGGTCAATCCCTTCGCTTTGCTACTCCAAGGACTGGTGCTTACTTGGTATGTATCCACCGCTGCCTTTTGCCTTTTGCCATCGATGCGTCGCGCTCACCACCATCCGCCATTAGAACCTTTCTCGGAATTTCATCGCCCGCAACCAATCGACCAAAATCTCGGGCGCAGTCATCGGTATTGACTTGGGAACCACCAACTCATACCTCAGGATGGAACCCTGCCCACACATGACGACTACGGACATTTTCTGAGTGTAAGCCATTCTCCTACCTTTCTCTTTGCCATTTCACTGACTTCTATTTACATTCCTCATCCGCCAGGTCCACTAGTCCGGAAGATGGGCCGGGCTTATCGCGGCCGCAGCCCATCCTCTTGTCCGGATGTCCCTCCGTCACTGCCACGGACAACATGGACAACGGGGACAATGGGGGACAATGGGGACAATGGGGACAATGGGGACAATGGGGACAACAGGGACAACAGTCAACCAGGTCCTAATCGCCCACTCTCGCTCGGTCTCTTGTCGCCCACCGCCAAGGATTATAGTGAAGGTGATTACAGTTCCAAGTAGAACTTTGGCGGGGGAGGACCCTGATGGGAATTGTAATCACCTACATAATACTGCCTTCCGAGTCAACTTCTCCAAAGGCTCCGAAGAGTATAAAAGGCCTCCGTTTCTAGCCGTGGACCTCATACTTCACATCTGACACTGTCGCATATGAAGTACCTCATTACTTTCGTGACCCTTGCTACGGTTGGATTTGCTTCCACCGTCCCTGCCATCGATGAGACCTCTCTACTCGAGAAACGAGCTCAGCCTGAAGGAGTCGACGTCGCTTCTTGGCAAGGAGTGAGTGGCTAATATTAGCTCGATCTTGACTACTCGGTCTAATGTTGACTTTATTTGCGCTTTAGAATGTCAACTGGGCCTCCTTGGGTGTTAGCTTCGCTTACATTAAGGCAACGGAGGGTACCGGTCAGTTGCTTTTAGTCTTTAGAGGAATTCAAAGACACTGCTTAACGGGCTCTCCAAGGCTATACCAATCCCTACTTCACTTCACAGTACAATGGTTAGGATATTTCTTCCCGTTCATAACTACTTGCTGTGAACTCAACGCGATTCTGAGACAGGTGCTTATAACGCTGGTTTGATCCGGGGAGCATATCACTTTGCCCGTCCCGATGTATCATCTGGAGCTACTCAAGCGAACTATTTTCTTGCTCATGGTGGTGGGTGGAGCAACGACGGCAAGACGCTTCCTGGAGCGCTCGATATCGAGTGTGAGTGTTTTTCACGCTTTAGTGAAACTGCTCGACATGCTAACGTCACCCGTAGACAACCCTTACGGTGCAACCTGCTACGGCCTTAGTGCCTCATCTATGGTAGCTTGGATTCACGACTTTGCCAACACTTATCATGCCGCAACAACTCGGTTCGTCGCAGCTTTTTTAGTCATCGCACCCTCAGTCTCCTCATAAGAGACCCTCCATAGCTACCCTGTGATTTATACAACCACCGACTGGTGGACCACTTGCACCGGAAACAACAGTGGCTTTGGTACTACTTCACCACTTTGGATTGCTCGCTATGCCTCTTCCCCCGGAACGCTTCCAGCGGGTTGGAGGTAAATCGTTGCCCCTTTATATACTTAATTCCACAAGTTTCGCTAACCTAGAGCTGTATTTACCCTCCTATAGCTATCACACTTTCTGGCAGTACACGTCCACCGGCTCGGGTGTTGGAGACCACGACAGGTTCAACGGTGATACGGCAGGCCTCAAGCGCATGGCAACTGGCTAATATTTACCGTCTGAGTTTCTGTTTTATACCCCAATATCAAATGAAATCGACTGTGAACGCGTGCGTAGTGTGGCATGACTAAGAAAGCCCCATGCTTTGCGAGTTCTATTGTTTGCACAACTTGTAACGGGATATACGCCCTACTCTTCCGCCTCAGAGCCTTCGTCTTCGTCTCCAGATATTTCCTCGTTTTATTTCCTCGCCCCGGCCATTGCCGTGGCGAGTTCGAGGTTTTCGGTCTCCGAAACGGCTTTTGGCTGAAGGGGGGGGGGGCTGTACTTAGTCAGTTCGCTATAATATCAACCATAAGCCACAGAGAGACATCCCCTTTGGGCCAGGGCTTGGGTACGGGAGCCCGGGACGTTTTCTTCGAAGTGGGGCAATCGTGTCAGGGTCGACGGCCCTGTGCCCCACGTGGTTGGCTCGGATTTGAATATATACTCTGATAACTACCTTCCCCATCACGAGCAATGATTTGAATTCATGTTCGAGGTCTGGTGTGACATGCAGCAGCAGTTTAATGCAGATACTTCGGCGTGACACGATGGGGTACGTTAGGCTTTTTAGCAGGGAAGCTGCATGGAGGATGACCGGAGAGGAAAGGCGGCAGCTGTTTCATTTCTCAACAACGGGGACATGAGCTCACACTCGCACACCACTTGCTGAGGACTTCTATCGAGACAGGAATATATAAATAGCCACAAGAGAGATTCAAGACAGTAAGCACACGAGACCGACAACATTAATAAAATGAAAACGAAACAAAAAGACACCATCCGAGGAACAGGTAGAATGGGAAAAACTTCCCGACATCTTTCCTCGATGAAAGACTCTCCTTCTCCTTCTCCCATTGTATTTGGTTGTCCTGAATAGTCTTCAAGTCTGCGGACAGTCGCTGGGAAGCAGCCACCGCTTCGAATTTCTCCTTTGTTAGGAGTTTTACCCTAGACTCGCTCGCGACTAGTCGAGCTTTCAACATTTTGACCTCATCCGAGGCTGTAGAAGGTTGCAATGATGGAGCTGGCGAGAGGGGATGCATGTAGGAGGAGCAGCGGGCGGATCGGGCTGTGGGGCTGCGAGTGGTTGGGGACGTCGAGAAGGATGAAGAAGGACGGGGCTAAAATTCAAGAAATATGCGAGAGATACTTAATACCAGCTGATGGAGCAGGGTGAGAGCGGGTGCTTACAGTGAAAGGTTTGGCGGGGCTCTGTGTGGCAATCTTGACGGTGCCAAGCAAGAGTGGGCGAGGGCGCACCTAGAAACAAACCAAGTGAGTATCCAGCTAACATTTCTTATCGAGGTTACTCACTTTGACTAGTCCAGTGTTATCACATGGCTTCCTTGTCGTCAGTGCCTTCGCTTCCCCGTCCGTCGGAGCGCTTGAAGGAGCACGGCTAGATGGGATCACAGATCCCTGCGATGCTACAGCTTCAGCACCAGTTCCGACGTGGGTCGACAGGGTGGAGGGAGGAGCGGCTTGTCGACGTTGTTGATTGGGAGTGGCTGGTACCTTTGCTTCGCAATCCATTGGAGGACTTGAAGGAGCACGGCAAGACGGGATCACAGATCCCCGCCATGCTACGACTTCAGGACGGGCTCCGATGTGATTCGGCAGGGTGCAGGGAGGGTCGTCTTGTCGACTTCCGACGTTATGCGAGAAAGGTGACTGAGTCCGGGCGAATGCGGGTTTGGCGGACGGGACGTTGGGGGCGGTAGGGTGGGAGGGAAGGGCAGCGACCGGCGTTTGCTTCCCAGAGGACTCGGGCTTTATCAAACTCGCAGGTCCTGCCATAATATCATCCATAGGTGATCTAGAGGCATCCCCTTTGGTCCTGGGCTTGGGTGCGAGAGCCGGGGACGGTTGGTTCGGCGGGGACTTGACGAGAGTATGGCGCCGACCCAGATTATACTGTTTAATGAAGGAAAAAATCGTCGACCTGCAAACCGGATCACGAGTTACAGATTGCCTAGAAGCGATTAGATCGGGGGGGGGGGGGAACGTACTGAGGGAGGCAACCCAGGGGATTGCGGCTCTGCAAGCCAGTCACGTCTTTCTGGGTCACTTCCGAGTCAAGTGCCTTTGGAAGGACTGTAGATGCATACGATTTAGAGGGATCACTAGTAGAAGCCCCAGAAGTCAGTTTTGGATTCGTATTTGCTCTTAGACCCTAGGACGCGAGGCTACTTACCAGTCAACCTCCGTGTTACTGCCTTCGGTCTGAGCTTGCGACGCCGGACTAAGCCATTCAACGCCTTGGTCCATGAGCTCGGTGCTGGCGTCAGCTTTGGTTGCCGCCACCGCAAAGGAAGAGGAGGAAGAGGCCAAAGAGGCTTGAGGGAAGTTGGGGTCGACCGCGGCGACAGATCTCCGAATCTCAATGTTGAACATCAGGGCTTGAATGATCGGATGAACGTCCGCGTCCTCATCTTCAGCGAACGTACACTGGGGGTCTTGGGGACTGCCAGCGGGTCTGGTTAATTCGAGTTCTTGGTCAGAACTGCGATCGACCACGTGTGACGTCACGTATGGTGCATCGCGACCCTTCTTCATAACCTTGTCGCCGTAATTGCGGAAGGCGGTCTTGAGACTACCTTTGACATTTGTAGAGTACTGTTCGATTCGATTTGACTGACACTTCAGGAGGTGCTTGTGTCGGATCGAGTCCTTCACCGCGGTCCAATCGGTGGTCTGGATGGACGTGGCGGGCTGGACCGACCCCACCGTTGTTGCGGTGCGTCCCTGAGGAGGAGAGAGTTCCTCCGAAACAGACGGTTTCTGGAGGCCCAAGGCAACGCTATTAATGCTTGACAGGAGGAGGGTCGCCTCGTATAGGGACTTAGGAGCACTGCGGCTCAGGCCATGCATCCCTGGGGCGGAAGCGAAGCTGAGGTGACAATCAGTGAGACACACCGGAGCTACAGAAGGCGGAAAAGGGAGAATGAAAGTAGATAGACTACCACTTACCGTGTAAGAGAGAGGGGGAGAGAAGGAAGCTGAAGAGTCGAAACAATGACCGACTTGAGATCGCGCATCGAGGTTGTGGGTGCCATTGCAGTGAGGTAAAATGCAAATTTGCAGGAGTGAGGGATAAGAGATCCGCTTTGAGAAGAAGCAAAGGAGCTTGGGAAAGGGGATCGAGAAGGTGAGTGGTGGTAGAATTCGAGGGTCTGTGGTTCGAACGGAGTCAGCTATTTAAATGGCGTCGATAGTTTGACCAAGTTAGGAACTATCGCTTACGCAAGGCGAGGCCAAGCAGCTAAGCATTCCCTCATGTCACCCCGAATCCAATCTGCCGTTGCCCAACGCTCTCCCTCACGGGCAACGCGTTCCAAGTTTCAGCTCAGTGGCTGACCCCGACACCCGCAATCCGGCCCAAGTAGTGCATGGCAGGCCAATTTCCACTCGTTCCCAGCTAGCTTAGGCATGTAAGATGAGAAACTGAGATCATGCATGAATTCCGAGCAGCTATAACTGGCTTCGAACACGTACGCATTGCATAAAGCTTCGACCTCGCAAAAGTGGGTGTATCCCGACCAAAAGTTGAGCTTATGGGTACGACCTTAGCGGAGATTGAATGGCCTACCTTCTATCCTCCTCCCAAAGCCCCTATTGTCCTTGCGCAATGTTGAGAAAAATCTGCACCGTAAATACATCGCCTAAAGGCGATGATCCCGGGAAAACACCAAAGCCCGGCTAGTCTTATCGCAATCGAGTCCAGCCCTGCACGAGGTTTTGTTAAACACTGGAACGGTTGTTAGTTCCATGATCGTCAAGACCCTGAAATGGCAATCGACTTCAGGCACATTTGTGTTCGGGCCTGAGATAGCGGCCGGGTTATTATTCTATAAAGCGGCACTCCTTCACTGGGTGTACCCGGTTCGTATAAGCAGTGGTTTCCGCGTTCGAGTCCGGCTATTCCCATCCAGCATCTTAAGGGCGAGCGACCGAGCTAGGACAAGCCATGAGCTCTTAAGCTATTGGTGCACTTAATTCCACTCGGGAAATCGCATTCAAAGGCACTGGGTGGATCCGGATGCACGGGGAGCCGACGATAACAGCCGTCCCTGAGGGTTGGCAGGCAACGTAACGTCGTATTTCTTGAGGTAATAACATCTCATTACTCGAATTTGATATATAATCTAAGATTCTGCTATCGAATAGGTGGCGGGGGGAAGACCGTTCGCCGGCTGTCGTCGCTCAGACGCTCGGCCTTCCCCGGCAGAGAAGGGATTGTGTTATTGAGAAAAGAATTTATGGAGTATAACGCATCCGGGCGTGCTTGGGCGAAACCACACTATATTGTTGCTGATGGCAAGTAACAAAGGGTTTCGCTCCATAACGTATCCTCCGAACCCGACAGTAGCGAGCATCCTCTTACGTGGCAGGAACCAGATACCTCTGACCGGCAGAAACCATTTCAGACGGTACGATGGAGATCCTCGGCGTTTACTCATGGTCAAACAGGCTGACGACTCGGATCTACATATGATAATAATATAAAGACTAATCTACCTGTCATACAAGGTGAACAGGTTACTAAGCGGATGTCACAATGCATGTTACTGTAATAGTCTATTATGCAGTATCCTATATATTGCCTGTCATATGTGAAATATTAACATGTTATTATTTGTGGACGCTTTAGGCTGGACGCCTCGGGTCTGAAAAGGCCGCTGATTGGCCGCTCCGAGACATCACACCAACCGTGGAAGAGTCGAGTCACGGGGACTCGAAAATACCAGACGCGGATGAGGGTAGGCGAGCAACCCGATTTGGGTGACTTCTGCGCCTATATAGGACGTAGGTACTTGTATAGACATAATTAGGTGGGAGGGAGCCCTTTTTTGGAAGTCCGAGGTAGGGGTCCGGAGGGTGGGGCAGGAGGCCGACCGTATGACGCACAGAGTTTGTCCATGGACTCATGGCGCCCCGCGATATTATGACAGCCCTCGCCCTTTGTTCAATCGCTCGAAAGGGTGGCTAATGAAATCAGGTTTTCGCAATGGCCGAAACGGGGTGAAAGGTGAAAGGCGAAAGTGGCGCCATAACAAAGGGGTCGCGAAAACAAGTCTGTTTTCGCCACCCCAAATTTCACGCTACGTTTTCGACGAGGCGAACACCCGCGTCCCACTTTCCCCGCGCCTTTTGTCAATTGAAAGACAGGCGAAAACACGCCTGTATCACCGTTTTCGCAAGCGTTTTCGCCAGGGAAAAGGCTTAGATACTCCCGGTGTGGGTTGCAAACAAAGTCGGCACCGAACCTTCGGCGAACCTGGCGGGCGATTGGCGGTGTTGGCTGATCTTGAGGCAGCCCGGCCGCCCTCTCGTCACCCTTCTCCTACATGGAACCCTACCAAGTCAATTTCTGACACTCCGGTTTGTTAAGATACTGCCCACATTCTGGGCGTACCGCATGGAAACCCTTGGACGACACGATAGGGTCTTACATACCCTTCAACTTCTCCGATGGCGTCGAAGAGTATAAAAGGCCTCCATTTCTCGCTGTGGGCCTCATACTCCACATCCGACACTATCGTGTATGAAGTACCTCATTACTCTCGTAACCCTTGCTACGGTTGGATTTGCTTCCGTCCTTCCTGCGATTGATGAGACCTCTCTACTCCAGAAACGAGCTCAGCCTGAAGGGGTCGACGTCTCTGCTCACCAAAGAGTAAGTGGGAATATTATCAGCTCTATCTTGATTACTCGGTCTAAAGTTGAATTTATTGGTGCTTTAGAATGTCAACTGGGCTTCCTTAGATGTTAGCTTTGCTTACATCAAGGCAACGGAGGGTACTGGTCAGTTTGTTTGAGTCTTATGAGGAAGACACTGTTTGACTGTACCTCCTAGGCCATATCAATCCCGAGTTTGCTTCACAGTACATTGGTTAGGATATTTTCTTTCCATTCATAACTACTTGCTAGTGAACTCAACGCGATTCTGACTCTTGACAGGTGCTACTAATGCTGGTTTGATCCGGGGAGCATATCACTTCGCCCGTCCCGATGTTTCATCTGGAGCTGTTCAGGCGACCTATTTCCTTGCACATGGTGGTGGGTGGAGCAACGACGGCAGGACGCTTCCTGGAGCCCTCGATCTCGAGCGTGAGTGTTTTTCACGCTTTCGCGAGACTGCTCGAAATACTAACGTCACCCGTAGATAACCCTAATGGTGCAACCTGCTACGGCCTTAGTGCCTCATCCATGGTAGCTTGGATTTGCGACTTTGTCAACACTTATCATGCCGCAACAACTCGGTTCGTCGCAGCCTTTTTTTTTAGTCATCGCACCTTCAGTGTTCCTCATAACAGACCCTATATAGCTATCCTGTGATTTATACAACCACAGCCTGGTGGATTACTTGCACTCGAAACAATAGTGGCTTCGGTAATACTTCGCCACTTTGGATCGCTCGCTATGGCCCTTCCCCCGGACCGCTTCCAGCCGGATGGGGGTAAGCTATTGCCCTTTCTCTCCCTAGTTCCATATGTCTCGCTAACTTAGGAGCCACTTTTACTTCCCATAGGTATCACACTTTCTGGCAGTATACCGACGCCGGCCGGGGTGTTGGCGATCACGACCGCTTCAACGGTGATATGGCAGGCCTCAAGCGCATGGCCATCGGCTAGTATGTACCGTCCGTGTTTCTGCCTTTCCATCCCAATATCGAATGAAATTGACTGTGAAGACATGCGCACCGTGGACATGACTAAGAAAGAAAGCCCGATGCTTTGGGAGTTCTATTATTTGCACAACCGGTAACGGGATGCACGTCCTACTCTTCCGCCTCGGAGCCTTCGTCTTCGTCTCCAGATATTTCCTCGTTTTCCTTCCGAGCCCGGGCCATGGCCGCGGCAAGTTCGAGATCTTCGGTCTCCGAAACGGCTTTCGGCTAAAGGGGGGTGGGGGGGTTGCACTTAGTCTTCGAATCGTGAAGTTAGAAGAGCAAAGCATCACGCACTCTCATCTTTACATTTAAAGTTCCGCCAAAGTTTTCAATCGTCTGTTGGATGGCTTTGATTGCCTCTTCGAGTTTTTCAACTCCTCCCACCTGAGTCGAGTCCCAACCTATCAATCGGCTGCATAATGGCATTGGCCTAACATCGAAAACTCACCCTATCAGTGGCGTTGGTGCCGAGAACGTAGAATGGGGGAGCAACGAGTTTTGCCTTGATAGGCACGGTAGCCGACGAGACACCTTCTCCTGCCTTGAGTGCGTCCTTGATGGCGTCGATCCCAGCCGGGGTGAAGCAGGTCAGCTCTATATCCGCTCTGAGTTTAATGGGTTGAGGTGTTAATCGTCGACCGATGGTTGTGAGAAGTGCTGTCCGGACCGCCTGGGACATCTCGAGGCCTTCGAAGACGGAGTCGGGATCGCTAAAATTCAAGGTGTTTCGACTTGGCTTCGCGGCGTGTATTGTTCGGAGAACTCACGTTAAAGCGACTTTAAATGCATCGTATGGGTGGCCGTATTTGTCCCCTAGAGGCCAGGCAATTTGCTCGTAGAGCTGCTCCAACCGCTTCTCTTCGTGCTCGTTCTGCAAGGGCACTTCTTCTTCCTCCTCGGCTCCTTCTTCCCCTTCCTTATGCTCCTCACCCTCCTTAGGTTTTTCCTTTTTGGATTTGGTAGGTTCGATACTGGGGGATTTGACCTGGGAGGCATCTTCAGCGTCACTCAGTCCAGCAGTTTTAGTGGCAACATGGCGCATGATTGACGCCACGGTTTTAGACTTCATGTATCGGTCCTCGCATTTCGTAATGTCCTCAGGAGACACTCGCCGTTTGGAAAGGTCGATATATCCTAATTAAATGTGCGTTCAGTAGCCACGCCTTACGAAGGACGACCGCATAAATCGCCTCACCCTTCTCTTTGTCAACTCGAAGAACGACAACCACTTCGTTCCTCCCCACTCTGATCAGCTTCTGTATGCTTCGAATGCGCCTTCTTGACAGTTCGGAGAGCAAGATCATTCCTTCGATGTTGTCGTACTCCAGCTGTGTATATCCTGAGGTTAAATGAGGGGTACAGAGCGGAGACGACTCGAGCAACTGACCAGCTTCACGTAGGCTCCCATCTCTGCAATTTGACGGACCTGGACCATCACAAGGTCATCTATCTCTGGGAATCGCTGCCTGTAGTATCTCATTTCGAAGTTTGTTTTGGTGAATGTGGTGGAAGGGAGTCAGTGTTCCTGTCGGAAAGGCAAAGTGACAGGGGAAAGAAGGCCGTCGGTATTCCCACGAAGCCGACATTCGAACTTCGCCGCTCACCCGTTATCTTCCGCCCCCACCCGCCGTCTCCCCCTTTTTCATCATGGCCGCGGCTTCAGCAACAGTGCAAGCCAAGAAGTCGTTAAGAGCAGCAATATCAAAGATCAAGAAGGCGATCCCAGACGCCCAAATTGCTCTCCAATGTGCGTCACTTCACCTCATTTTACCACGCCCGAACTAACGTCGAAGGTTCACACTCCAGCTCAGCAGATAACGAACCACATTCTTAGCTCCCCATATTTTCAGAAGAGTCAGGGAGTCAGCTGCTACTTGAGTATAGGAGGCGAAGTGGATACTTCGTCCCTTGTGCTTTCGATTTTGCGATCCGGAAAGAAGCTTTTCGTTCCGAAACTCGACAGTGGTTCATTACACATGGTTCGGTTGTACGGAGAGGAAGATTACCGGTGAGTGCCCTTGCAGTAGGAAATTAGAATGGGGAACTTGCCGCAAACTGACGATGCACCTTCGTCATGGCACCTTCAGGACGCTGAGGTCAGGAGTTTGGGGTATCAAGGAACCGGCATGGGAATGGGAGAATAAGAGGAGAGAGTCAGGCAAGCGTTTGCTGCCTCCCTTTGGGTACACTCCATAACCGACGGAATGACTCCCAGCGACGGACGAAGATTCTCCGGGGATTGACTTGATGCTCATGCCAGGTAAATTTTTACCGATCTGCTTAGTCTGTGCGCATTCCACGTCCCTCTAACGAACCTCTTGGCGCTGTAGGTGTAGCATTCGATAAAGGCTTCTCCAGAATAGGGTACGGAAAGGGTTACTATGACCAATTCCTCAGCCGGTATACGGCATCGAAATCTGGTGCAAGCCCATTGCTTGGTGAGTTAATAACGACCGTATCTGTATGTCGCTGACTCTCTTTTATTAGTTGCTCTGACGTTGAAGGAGCAGCTCTTGGAGGCTGGCAAGATCCCTGTTGAGGACCACGACTGGAAAATGAATCTGATAGTCACCGGTGATGAAGTACTAACCAACGACACCCCACCAAACCAACCATCGACGGTAAACACCGAGGCTTAACGAGTTTTGTATAACCGATGTCCAACTTAGTACTTGTAACGAGTCGGGAATGAACATTGGTGGCGCTTAACTGTATTGTCGTGCTGCTTCCTGGTTCAGGCTAGGGCGGCTCGAGTCGGATTCTGTTCAGAGTATTTATAAATTTCGATTGCGGGATCTCTCAATATCTCTCAATGAATAGGACGTCAAATAGCATGAGAAATTATGCGGCGGAGATAACGACGGCCCTAAGTCCCTAAGCGTCGGTCCAGACTACAACCAGCGTTAACCGGTCTCACCTAGTGTCCCAAAGCAATATCGACACCTTCTTCGCCCATCATGTCATCTTCCACTTCGATGAAGGCCTATTTGGCTGCCCACTATATGTCTGGGGCCAAAGCTGAAGCTATAACCGCTCAACTGGATCCCGCCGCAAAGAAGAAGAAGAAGAAATCGAAAGTCGCAGACACGAATGCGGCTTCGTCCTCCTTCATCAAGGACATGGATGAGGACCTGCGATGGGGCAAGCCAGTGGATGACGAAGAGGACGAGGAGGAGAAAGCATTGGTTGAGAAGGATCGGAGCTTCAAGAAACGGAAGGTGGAGCCAGCGAACGACGGCGGAGGGTGGATTAAGGTCCAAGGAGATGAAACCGATGGAGGCGTCGAGGAAGTTGCCATGGAGGAGGCTCACGTCGCTGCGCCGGCTGCTGGTCTGGTCATGCCATCCGAATTCAAGTCGGCCCAGCCACAGGCACTGGACAAGAAGAAGAAAAAGAAATCAAAACGAACGGAAGATGACGACGCCGAGGAGCAGGGAGAAACGGTGTACCGTGATGCTAGTGGCAGAAGGGTACAGGTCGAGTCCGCCGAGGATATTGCGGCGAGACAAGCGGAGGAGGAAAGGGAGAAGCGGGAAAAGGAGCGAGAGAAGAAGGAGTGGCAGAAGGGCTTGGTACAGAGGGAACAAGCCGAGTTGAGGAGGCGCGAATTGGAGCAGGAGCGGAGTAGAAATGTTGCACGGTAAGCGCACTTCCCAGATTGCTGTTTAACGACTTCACGAGCATCTCTAACTCTCGTGTTTCCCGCACTTCAGGCGCGCGGACGATAAGGAGCTGAACGAATCGCAGAAAGCGGAAGAACGTTGGAACGATCCAGCCGCTGCCTTCCTGACTGTAAGTTAGTTTAGGATAGCGTTGTTACCTGTCTCGCTAATTCTTTCTCCCCTGGTTCTCACAGAAAAAGGAGAAGAAAGGGCCTAAACGTCCGGAATACAAAGGGCCTCCACCACCTCCAAACCGTTTTGGGATCAAACCCGGTTATCGGTGGGACGGTGTCGGTAAGTTGACTTTGCACATAATGCGTTGTACCGTTATCTCACTTCCTCTCCGTTTAGATCGAAGTAACGGGTTTGAAAAGAAAGTGAGTAGTAGTGACCTTAGGTGCAGCTCCCCAGCTCGATGCTGACTCTTTGATTGATAACCAGTACTTCCAAACCATCAACGAGAAGGGCCGAACAAAGTTGGAAGCATACCAGTGGTCTGTCGACGATATGTAATCAATCCACAATATTTTATTCGTTTGCTGGTGAGAGTATATCTACTTTACCTGGATCATATTATACAATGCTCGGTCGGCGACAGGCTGGGTTTGAAGTTCGGGGACCAGCCTCGGCAATGACGAGATCAGCGGCCTCTGTCCAACTGGAATTGCAGACGTGCTCGGAGACTAGCCTGGAATATTCCCAAAACCTTGTTCAGAAGATGCTTAAGAGCATTGGGGGGAGGGAGATTCGCGTTTATGCTTTCGGAACCGACATGTGCAACGCCTAACTCAGTCCAGACCCAACTATGACGTCCTGTCCGTACCGCGTGATTAGCACTAAAGGTTAATACCGATCCTTGTCCAACCAGGTTCAAGCTCTTGGGCTTCATGCGAGACACTGCGACCTCCACTATACAACGACAAACTTGCATCACGCGATACCCTTTGCGTAATCCACTCTCAGCAGCCAATAGCGCTGCGTTCAACTCCTTCCCTCCACTACAATTCGTTCCCTCCACTTCAATTCGTTCGACTTAACCAATGGCATCTCAGCTGGGTTTCCGAAAGGAATCACAGCCGTCGAGGTGGAGATTCACGGTGCCGAAGGGGGTGAAGTGGAGGATAACGGACCCCAGCCGCAATATAAAAGGGCACGTATTTTCAAGTCCTCCTCTCCCATAACCTACTCCCTCCAGAACTTTCAGACCCTCCAAAACTTTCAGATCCTCCTGAACTTTCAGAGATGTCGAACACCACAGAATCCAACATGACATACGTTCGACTCGGCAAGTCTGGCTTAAAGATATCTAAGCTAGTACTGTGAGTCCCACCAGCCGAGTCTAGTCTGTCAGAGATTGTACTCACTTTCCGTTCCATAAAGCGGCTGTATGAGCTACGGTTCACCCGAATGGGAGCCATGGGTCCTTGGGGAAAACGAGGGTAAGGCTCAGTCATGCCGGCTTACTGCTGTCTTGCTAATCACCTCCGCAACGTTCAGGCCTCGAACACATTAAGACTGCCTACGATCTTGGAATCAACGCGTTCGACACTGCGAACGTGTACTCCAATGGTCTCTCGGAAGTGATTCTCGGCAAGGCCATCAAGAAGTACAACCTTCCTCGCGACGAGATTGTGGTTATGACGAAAGTCTGGGGCACAGTCGGACGCGCGACGTCGGATGCCTTGTTTTTGGCTGCTCAGGACGATCTTTCCAAGCAGCGATACACGAACCAGCAGGGTTTAAGCCGAAAGGTGAGTGGGTCTTTGCAATTATCAACTACGCCTGCTGACGACCGGCACCTCGTCATTTCAGCACATCTTCGATAGCGTTAAGCACTCGCTTGAGAGACTCCAACTTGATTATGTAGATCTGCTGCAATGTAAGTGTCCGACGTATCTAGAGTCCCGCCCGACACTAAGATTGTCTGGGCTTCTATCAGGCCACCGGTTCGACTACAACACCCCAATCGAGGAGACCATGCAAGCACTCCACGACGTCGTCAAAGCGGGATACGTGCGGTATATTGGCATGTCATCGTGCTATGCTTGGCAGTGTGAGTATCCCGATCATTTTCGTATTTCGTCGATTCGGGACAACTTACGTGCCTACCAATTCGCACCTGTCAGTCCAAAAGATGCAGAATTATGCCAGGCAACACGGGCTTACAGAGTTCATCTCGATGCAAAATCTCCACAACGCTATCTATAGGGAAGAAGAAAGAGAGATGGCACCAATGCTTCAAGACTCCGGTGTCGGTATGATTCCTTGGTCACCATTGGCTCGTGGCTTCCTCACACGACGCATCAAGGATGAGACGCAGAGAGGAAAGGTGGATGTGTTAGTTCTTTCCTGCCTTTAACGTTTAGGGGTTGTAAGCTAACTAGAATTGTGACAGCTGGTCAGCGCCCCTCAATGGCGACCCGAATCAAGATGTTTTCCTGGCAGATATTAACGAAAGGTTCGTTCAACGTATCGCTCCCCTCTGGACTGAAATTTAACAAGATGCGGAAATAGTATCTCCGAAATTGCGAAGAAAAGGGGAGTAAGCATGGCTCAAATCGCGGTCGCCTGGTCTCTCTCCAAGGAGTTTGTGACGGCTCCTATCGTTGGAACCACGTCCCTGGAAAAGCTGAAAGACCTCGTTGGTGAGTTCTCATGCTTGAAAATGACGCCTTCATGATAACTTACTGAGGAATCTCTCGATCAGGTGGAGTCCACATAAAGCTGACAGAAGAGGAGATCAATGCTATCGACAAGCCGTATCGATCGCGAAGCATTGTTGGATTCGCATAAGATATCTCTCTTCTGTACAATGGTCGTTTCCGCGTATCATAGAATCGAGAATTAATAAGCTTCGCATGCAGTCCATGAGAGTGTTCCTTGCTGGTCGCTGTTTAAGGAGTGATGTCGGCGTCCATATTATTTTCAAATTCCGAAGATGCTGGGCGGCGGCCCTGGCACCATTTAGGACGGCTAACCTTGATCGTTGGACCTCACCGCTCTGTTGTTCATGTACCTACTTTCTTTCCTTCCTCTGCTGTCATCCCTGGCGTTTTGGGAGCATGCTTCGCAACCCTCCTAATGACCGAACTCCTCGGCACCCGAATTCGAAAGGGCATCGAGGCGGTTGCAGAGTTCATTAACGAGACAGAGGCGTTCACTAAAACAGGAAGGGAAGCCTGGAAACGGGCACTCGAAGAAGACGCCACCGCGCGGCCGATGCCGACGGTAAGAGTCTTACCTTAGGATTTTCTTTCTTATTTTCCATTATTAATACCACACCACCACCCGAATAATCACCTCTCGCGATACTTTCTATCTGTTTCCTTTCTCCTGACTGTGGACCTTGATGCACTTCACTTCGATACGGAGATGTAATCTCCACTCTTGATTGTAATTAAACGATGTTCCCTTTCTCTTCACTTCTCCTGGTAGATCCTAGTTGTAAGCGGGGTATCTGGGGTACTGTCCCCCCGCGCATGTGGCGTTCGGCCAGGTTGTGGCTGTGTTCCTCGCGCCTCGTGACTCCTGACCCCGGCTGCAGGCAATCTCGAGCCTAAGTTCCATGACCAAACCAGCTCAACCCTAGCATTTCTTCAACTTCTCACGGAAACTATTCATGCTGAGGACATGGGATCAAGCTACCTCGCTCACAGTCTATCATTTTCCGGAACCTCCGATCTCGCAATCTGAGCCTGCGCCAGTCGTCACTCATAATGTTGATTGGCGAGCGGTCGAACTACCAGAATACGAAGGCAAGCTCGCATTTGTAATTGACAACGTCTTCTCTCTGGAAGATTGTCAGAAGCTCCTCGCTGCCGGCGAACTTTCGGCACCTTGGACCCCAGCAGCGGTGAATGCGGGCCCAGAGGATACGGAAGGCGCTGTTCTCCCAGATTACCGCAAATCCAGCCGGATACTTCTTGACAACCAAGAGCTGGCTGATGAGATTTTGGGCAAGCTTCGTCCCCATCTTCAGGGCGATCTTCACAATGCTCCGAGCAGCAGATTTTGGCAGTTCGACCAAGGAAGCCTACCGAAGGGGAGGGCTCTTGGCACTCGGATTCAACTTACTCGACTGAATGAGCGACTGAGGTATCTTAAGTACCTACCTGGAGACTTCTTTGATGAGCACTGTGACGCAGGCAAGTGTTTTGGGCTACTTTCAATATATGGCGGTCAGCTGAGACGGAGGTCAAAATTTTCGGATCCAGTGTACTACACCCCTGATGGATCCGAAATGTCTGGCCTCACACTCCAGGTCTACCTCAACGGGTCGCCTGAAACTCTCAGCGGAGGAGCGACAAGGTTCAAAAGCGATGAAACTCCCAACGTAGTCGTCGATGTGGACCCTCGTGTTGGTCGTGTTCTCATTTTTGAGCAAGGAACGCTACTCCACACCGGCGAGAAGGTGTTGGAAGGGGAGAAGTATGTAGTAAGAACGGACTTGATGTACAGGCGGGTCTCGTCATGAGACACTGGGTCAACCAAGCATCTTTAAATATCGTCGCATAGTTCCCCTCAAAATGTAAAGGGCACAGGGGGTGACTGCGGGTACTTGATCCCTCAATCGAAATTTGTAAATATTTCTTTGAACAGAATCCGACTCGAGTGGGTACTAGTGTCCTACGTATGATCGCTAGAGGTGGCGGTAGTCAGAGTGGGAGTGTATTTCCACATCCGGGAGGTAGCGGGTCGAGAAGCTCGAGAAGGTCACTCCTGGCCGATATCATGTCACTGGTCTTGGCCCAACTCATAGTAAGTTGGCTCTGTGTCTGATGCAAAGTATTAACGTTCTGACGCTCCGGCTACCTCCAACCCCAAGGTGTCTATCTTTTTTCCGACGTTGATCCAACTCCGCAACTCATTCATCCCGGACACAGATTCCAGCATTGACAAGTCTGATATGTCTCTGTTTGCCTCATTTCCATCCTACGAAGTCTTCAACTCTTGGTTCGACTGGGCTTTCCTGGCGAGCGCCGGACTCACCGCTGGTTTGAACCGGCTCCGTAAAAAGATTGGTATTTACATTGGTACGGCCACGTGCATGCGCGGGGTTCCTAGAACCGGTCCAGAATGACTTCCTGAAAGTGGTTCGCAACCAACATGGATTCTCGATACAAATACAAACGATCAGTCATCTTACAGAAGACTTATATAAGTGACGAGGATCAGAGTTTCATAAAAGGAAGAGCTAGAGGCATTCTCGATAGAACCGGTCGTCGCGCCGGTGAGCCCCGCCTCATCCGTCGGGGACTCTTTGCAAGAATGCCTCCTATGGCGTCGTAGGCTTCTGTGAAAGGCTTGAATCAAGGATACACGTAAGTAGCAAGTCGAGTGTAAATATCGATGTGGGAGAACTCACTCGCTGACCCTCTTTGCAAGGCTAGCAAGATCCTGCCGGTCTTCAGGTCCTCATGCCCGGAGCTCGACGCACGGCAAAGCCGTTACCGCCCACGTGCGCGTCAAGCAAACGCAGGATTTGGCGGAAAGAGCATCGTCGTTAATTTCTGTAGAAGTAAATGCTCACTGTCGAAGAACAGTAAGGAGCTTACGTTTCTTCTTACAGTAATACAGACAAAAAGGGAGAGGGGGAGAAAAGTCAAATCGACGAATATAACACGAATGACAAAGACGGGTCACGAGGATCGCCATGTGCGCCTCAATGCAAAAGATAACTGCTGACAAGATCCGTTCATCCTACCATACCATATGTGTATCTCCCATCTTAGTTGCGCGTCATTGAGCGACAGACACGGTCTCTAGCCAAGTGCCCGCAGGCTGGCCGAGCTGATTAAGCATCACGTAATTTTTAAGCTTCCGGAAGGGTTCACGGCTTTATCATCTCCGCGCGGACCCTGTATACCGCCAATTGAAAATGTGGACTACGACTCCAGGAAGGCTCGCAGATCAGATATAGCTTCACTCCCGTAACCGCAAGACTCCGCTACTGTTCTTATCGTGGTCATTCCTAGGCCCCCCCACGGCGATTTACGCGCTTCTCCTAAAGTTCCAAGGCTATTTTTGATCCTTCTCTTTTATCACGTCCTCTTGGCCCTCAAGGTTCGAAGGTCAATTTTTCCTCCAGGATGCCACCCCACCATAATGCCGTCCTCCGCCCTCGAGCTCCCAACATCTTTCCAGGTTCATGGGCAGTCGGACCGCAAGCGCCATTGGAAACGAGTGCTTTTGGAGCGGACACGGATGCGCTGGCGCTTGGGCAAACGGATTCTACTGGAGATAGAGTCCTTGAGAAGAGGAGATTGAGGCTGGCGCCAGAGCCGCTTCCGAGAAACGCCGTGTTGATTGCACCATCCGATTCATGGAGGGATGCTGTCAGGGAATCTGTGAACTTGAGTGTATGGACGGACCCACAGTTATGGCAGGCTGGTGTGAGTACTGTTGTATTTTGGCGCGAGATTGTGTCTGGACTAAATGTTGCTCGTCTTGGCAGTTTATCGAGTTCGCGATTAGCGTTATCTTCACTTTCATAACAGGCGCCATTGGAGTTACTGTGTCCGGATATCCCATCTACATGATCGGACCTGCATTGTTCGTCGCCAATACAACTGTGGTTGCCCTTGCCATCTATGCATTTTCCACCGGTGAGTTTCGCTGCACCGATTCCCATGGACGTCAACGACTGAGTTTCCTTATGTAGCAACGGGCGCCCACATCAACCCACTTATCTCCATCGCCACGATGTTCGCTGGGCTCAGTCACCCGGTGAGAAGTATTATCTACGTTATGTGCCAGAGTGAGTCTCACATTCTCTTAGGCCTTGAGTGAGTTTGAGATTCCGACTAACTGGTCGTTAAACCTCTAGTTGCAGGTTCCTGTGTAGGAGGTGCTTTCCTGCGAGCTGGCCTGGGCCACGCTCGCGCATTGGAAGTCCATAACGGTGGCTGCTGGATCGACCCGAATGGTCCCGTCAGCGTCGGGCAAGCTGCCGCCATCGAATTCATAGCGGCCTTCGCTCTGTAAGTGACATATCGGGGAGTCCATACATAAATAGCTTGCTGTACTAATATTCTTTTGCATAGGTTGATGGTCTCATTCGGTGTTGGTCTTGACCCTAGACAGAAGCAACTTTATGGCGCCACTTTGGGGCCACTCTTGGTGGGCCTGACCGTCGGTCTGATGTACGTCGCTGGATTGCATCTGCAGGGGAAACCCAACGACTGATCATGTATAAAATGACAGGACATCCGCCACTTCGGCTCTAAACCCTGGGTATACCGGTGCCGGCATGTTCCCCGCTCGCTGTCTCGGTTTGGCTGTGGGATTGGGGAAGTTTTACTCTCATGACTGGGTGTGGTACGTGTGCTACGTCATAGCCTATTCAGAAACTATTCGAACGCTGATTTTTTTTTTACTAGGTGGGTTCCAGATATTGCAGCGGCAGCCTTGCACGCTCTATTGTACTGTGCTGTACCTCCGTACACTCGGGAAGTCAGGTGCCCAGAACAAAGGAGCAACTCTCAGACGGGTTCGGTTGTAGGAGAGGGTGCTGTATAGCTTATAGGCAGTAATACGAGTATTTCGTGTTTTAGTGCGACCTTAGCCAGGTTCGTGTATCCTCCACCACAACCTCCACCATACAACGACAAACTTTCATCACGCGATACCCTTTGCGTAATCCACCCTGAGCGCTGTTCACCTCCATTCCTCCACTTCAATTCGTTCGAACTAACCAATGGCATTCCAACTCGGTTTCCAAAACGATCACAGCCACCGAGGTGGAGATTCACGCTGCCAAAGGGGGTGGAGTGGAGGGCAGCGGACCCCAGCTGCACTATAAAAGGCCAGATGCTTTTCAAGTCCACCTCATCAACAACCTCCCTCCTCCAGAACTTTCAGATCCTCCAAAACTTTCAGAGATGTCCAACACCGCAGAATCCAACATGACTTACGTTCGACTCGGCAAGTCTGGCTTAAAGATATCTAAACTAATTCTGTGAGCCGCCCCAATCGAGCCTATTCCGTCCAAGGTGTACTCACTTTCCACTCCATAAAGCGGCTGTATGAGCTACGGTTCACCCGAATGGGAGCCATGGGTCCTTGGGGAGAGCGAGGGTAAGGCTCAGTCGTGCCAGTTTACCGCTGTCGTGCTAATCACCTCCGCAATGTTCAGGCCTCGAACACATTAAGACTGCTTACGACCTTGGAATCAACGCGTTCGACACTGCGAACGTGTACTCAAATGGTCTCTCTGAAGTTATTCTCGGCAAAGCCATCAAGAAGTACAACCTTCCTCGCGACGAGATTGTGGTTATGACGAAAGTCTGGGGCACCGTCGGACGCACGACGTCAGATGCCTTGTTTCTGGCTGCTCAGAACGACCTTTCCAAGCAGCGCTACACGAATCAGCAGGGTTTGAGCCGAAAGGTGAGTGGGGCTTTGCAATTCTCAATTACGCCCGCTGACGATCGTCATCTCGCCATTTCAGCACATCTTCGATAGCGTTAAGCACTCGCTCGAGAGACTCCAACTTGATTATATAGATCTACTGCAATGTAAGTGTCTGATGTACCCAGAGTCCTGCCCGACACTAAGATCGTTTGGGCTTCTCTCAGGCCACCGGTTCGACTACAACACCCCAATTGAAGAGACCATGCAAGCGCTCCACGACGTCGTCAAAGCGGGATACGTGCGGTATATTGGCATGTCATCGTGCTATGCTTGGCAGTGTGAGTACTCGTATTATGTTCATCTCGTCGGTTCAGGGCGGCTTACTTGCCTGCCAATTCGCGCCTGTTAGTCCAGAAGATGCAGAATTACGCCAGGAAACACGGACTTACAGAGTTCATCTCAATGCAGAATCTCCACAACGCTATTTATCGGGAAGAAGAAAGAGAGATGGCACCAATGCTTCAAGACTCGGGTGTCGGCATGATTCCTTGGTCACCCTTGGCTCGTGGCTTCCTCGCTCGACCCCTCAAGGATGAGACGCAGAGAGGAAAGGTGGACGGGTCAGTTCTCTCCTACCTTTAATCTTTAAGGGTTGTAAACTGACTAGAATTGTGGTAGCTGGTCGGCGCCACTCAATGGCGACCCGAATCAAGAGGTTTTCCTCGCAGAGATTAACGCAAGGTTCGTTCAAAGTATCTCTGCCCTATGGGCTAAAACTGAACAAGCTGCGCAAATAGCATCTCCGAAATTGCGAAGAAAAGGGGGGTGAGCATGGCCCAGGTCGCAGTCGCCTGGTCTCTCTCCAAGGAATTTGTGACGGCTCCGATCGTTGGAACCACGTCGTTGGAAAAGCTGAAGGATCTCGTCGGTGAGCTCGAATGCCTGAAAACGACTCATTCATAATAACTTACTGAGGAATATTTCGGTCAGGTGGAGTCCACATTAAGCTAACAACAGAGGAGATCAATGCTATCGACAAGCCGTATCGACCGCGAAGTATTGTTGGATTCGCATAAGATAGCTCTCTTCCTGTCCAATGGTCGTTTCCGTGTATCATAGAATCGAGAATTAATAAGCTTCGCCTCTAAACCTGTCCATGAGAGTGTTCCTTGCTGGTCGGTGCTCCTGGAGTGATGTCGACGTCCACATTATTGTTAAAGTCCAAAGCTGCGGGGCAGAGTTCCTGGCACCAATTAGGAAACCTTTGTCTCTGTTCTGTCAGCTTTCCGCAGCCGTACGAGAGCTCAAGATTACGCTCGGGATTGCGGTGCGAGCGAAAGTACGTGATTCGGTTTGCGTTGCGTTCTTGTCGGTTGTATCGCACAAAGGATGTGACAGATGTAACTACGGATATTCAGAAGATGTCTGGATTCGGAGAAGGTGCCTCGCTTTCTTCGCTAACATGAATACGGTTTTCCGGCATAGGTTGCATTCATCGCGTTCCGAGTTCGGAGTCATCTCGAACAGATCTCTTCTCTTTCTACACAACCATGCCGTATTTTGGCCAGAATGCTATCACATGAAGGTCGGAGTAGCAGAAGAGCTTAATACAGAGGGCCAACCGAGTCGAGGAGGCGCGAAAAGGAGAAGGAGCGGGTTAAAAATGTTTCACAGTTAGGCGAGGGGAGGCTTCCATAAGCGAACGTGGGACATAGTGCCTGGTGTCAGGAACGGTGGACACTTCGACCTCCACATACAAGGACAAAAGTTTCATTACGCGATACCCTTTGCGTAATCCACTATGTGCACTTCCCTCCACTGCATTTCAGCTTGGTTCCCGAAACGGACCACAGCCATCGAGGTGGAGTTTCACAACCATCGAGGTGGAGATTCACGTTGCCGAAGTGGGTGGAGTGGAGGGCAGCGGACTCCAGCTGCACTATAAAAGGCCAGGTGCTCTTCAAGTCCTCCTCATCAACAACCTGCCTCCTCCAGAACTTTCAGATCCTCCAAAACTTTCAGAGATGTCCAACACCACAGAATCCAACATGACCTACGTTCGACTCGGCAAGTCCGGCTTAAAAATATCTAAGCTAATTCTGTGAGCCACGCCCGCCGAGTCTAATCCGTTCAAGATGTACTCACTTTCCGTTCACTAAAGCGGCTGTATGAGCTATGGCTCACCCGAATGGGAGCCATGGGTTCTTGGAGAAAGCGAGGGTACGGTTCTGTTGTGCCATCTTACCCCCCGCCTTGCTCATCACCTCCGTAACTCACAGGTCTCGAGCACATTAAGACTGCTTACGACCTTGGAATCAACGCGTTCGACACTGCAAATGTGTATTCGAATGGTCTCTCTGAAGTGATTCTCGGCAAAGCCATCAAGAAATATAATCTTCCTCGAGACGAGATCGTGGTTATGACCAAAGTCTGGGGCACGGTCGGACGCACGACGGCGGACGCCTTGTTTTTAGCTGCTCAGGACGACCTTTGCAAGCAGCGCTACACAAATCAGCAGGGCTTAAGCCGAAAAGTGAGTGGGTCTTTGCAATTACCAACTATGCCGGCTGACGACCGGCACCTCGTCATTTCAGCACATCTTCGATAGCGTTAAGCGCTCGCTTGAGAGACTCCAGCTTGATTATATAGATCTGCTGCAATGTTAGACCTCGATGTCTTTGTATTGTAGGAAGATACGCTGAAAAGGGTTTTCATTCCATCAGGCCACCGGTTCGACTACGACACGCCGATCGAAGAAACTATGCAAGCGCTCCACGACGTCGTCAAAGCGGGATACGTGCGGTATATTGGCATGTCATCTTGCTATGCTTGGCAGTGTGAGTGTTTCCCTTTTGCACCGTTTTCGCATCCCGTCGATCCGCGGCAGCTTACGTCCTGCCAATTCGCGCATGTCAGTCCAGAAGATGCAAGACTACGCCAGGGAACACGGACTTACAGAGTTCATCTCGATGCAAAATCTCCACAACGCTATTTATCGGGAAGAAGAAAGAGAGATGACACCAATGCTTCAAGACTCGGGTGTCGGCATGATTCCTTGGTCACCATTGGCTCGTGGCTTCCTCGCTCGGCCCCTCAAGGATGAGACGCAGAGAGCAAAGGTGGATGGGTTAGCTCTTTCTTGTCTTTAATCTTTAGGGGCTGTAAGCTGACAAGAATTGTGACAGCTGGTCAGCGCCGCTCAATGGCGACCCGAATCAAGAGGTTTTCTTGGCAGAGATTAACGAAAGGTTCGTTTACAGTATCGCTCCCGTCTGGGCTGAAACTTAACACGCTACTGAAATAGTATCTCCGAAATTGCGAAGAAAAGGGGAGTAAGCATGGCTCAGATCGCGGTCGCCTGGTCTCTCTCAAACGAATTTGTGACGGCCCCTATCGTTGGAACCACGTCGTTGGAAAAGCTGAAGGATCTCGTCGGTGAGTTCAAATACTTGAAAGGGACACCTTCACCGTAGCTTACTGCGGAATATCTCGGTCAGGTGGGGTCCACATTCAGCTGACAGAAGAGGAGATAAATGCTATCGACAAGCCGTATCGACCGCGAAGTATTGTCGGATTCGCATGAGATAGTTCTCTTCCCGTACGATAACCGTTTCCGCGTATCATAGAATCGAGGATTGATAAGCTTCGTATCTCAACCTGTCCACGAGAGTGTTCCTTGCTGGCCGGTGCTTAAAGTGTGATGTCGGCGTCCATAGTATTTTCAAATTCCGACGCTGCTGGGCGGCGTTCCTGCACCCGGGCCGCTCAGCACGGCTAACCTTGGTCATTATTCTGACCAAGTTGGCCACTTGTCCGCAGCAGTACGAGAGCTCAAGATCAGCTTGGCATCCCGGTGCGGGCGACAGGTCGCGATTTGGTTTGATCGCCCACAGTATGCCGGAGATCTAGCTGCGGATATTCAGAACATGGCTGAATTCGAAGAAAGTGCATCGCTCTCGCCACTAACATGACGATGATGACCTTTTTTTGGCATAGGATGCATTCATTGCGTTCCGAATTTGGAGTCTTCTTGAACATCATCTGTTCTCCTCCTCATGCAACCATGCCGTGTCTTGGCCAGAATGCTATTGTGCGGCATTGCCATTACTAATAGCCTTCCCTTTCAGTGCTTCTCCGTGAGTTAGACCCCGGCATTCCGATTACCGATGGTCATCTAGTATCCAATCAAGGCGCAGGGCTCGCACTTGTACTAGCCCACCTAGGACAAGCTGCATCTAGCGCAATTTGAATAGGCTATGCACAGAACCTTGCCCACGATAGTATACTGCGATTAACTTCTTTTAGACGGTTGGATTTCGGCGGACTGCGAAAGGGTATCGTGGAGTCGATGCTTCCGAGAGGGACCTTGGCGCAAAATAAAAGCTCGCAGGTATTCGTGAGTTTGGTGTAATAAATTTCCATTTCACTGCTCCTACATCGCGTCCTTTAACCATGGCGAATACTGCAGAAACCGACATGCCCTACGTTCGATTGGGCAAGTCTGGCTTAAAGGTGTCAAAGCTAATCCTGTAAGTAGCATCATTTCACACCACCCCGTCCAAGCGTTACTCACTACTTCTCTATGAAAAGAGGTTGTATGGGCTATGGATCGCCGGAATGGGAGCCATGGGTCTTGGGGGAAGCTGAGGGTGAGCACCTGTCAGTCTGCCTCGCTACACCGTCCAACCCAGCTCACCACCTTCGCCGAGTTCAGGCCTTGAGCAAATCAAGGCCGCTTACGATCTCGGGATCAACGCCTTCGATACTGCAGATGTATATTCGAATGGCCTGTCTGAAGTCATCTTGGGCAAAGCCATCAAGAAATTCAACCTTCCTCGAGAGGAGATTGTGGTTATGACCAAAGTTTGGGGCACAGTCGGGCGTGCCGGGGCGCCCTCGATGTTGTTCCTCGCCTCTCAGGAGGATTTGAGCAAGCAGCGCTACACGAATCAGCAGGGTTTGAGCCGCAAAGTAAGTGCACCCATGCAATTTCTGCTTGCGCCCCGTTGCGACCCATGCTCTATTGTTTCAGCACATCTTCGATGGCGTCAAGAAATCACTTGAAAGACTCCAACTTGACTACATCGACCTTCTTCAATGTAAGTCTATCATGTATTTGGAGTACCGGTCCACGCTAAGAATGCCGTTCCTTCGATAAGGCCACCGGTTCGACTACAACACCCCAATCGAGGAGACCATGCAAGCGCTGCATGACGTTGTAAAAGAGGGATACGTGAGGTACATTGGCATGTCATCGTGCTACGCTTGGCAGTGTGAGGACCCTCTGTTCCCATCCTCTACCTCGTTTGGATCGCTCACATACTCCTCACCCGTGCACTTGGCAGTCCATAAGATGCAGAATTACGCCCGGGAACACGGTCTTACTTCTTTCATTTCGATGCAAAATTTCTACAATGCCATTTACAGAGAAGAAGAAAGGGAGATGGTACCGTTACTACAGGACCTGGGCGTCGGCATGATTCCTTGGTCACCGTTGGCTCGGGGTTTCCTCACTCGGAGCATCAAAGTTGAAACGGAGAGAGGAAAGTTGGACCAAACGTCAGTCACATCTCGTTCTAATCCTTGAAGTGCATTCGCTGACTAGAATCGTGATAGCTGGTCCAAGCTAGTTAACGGCGATCCAGATCAAGACACCTTCCTGGTCGAAATCAACAACAGGTTCGTGAGCGAAGGTTGTCATGCTTTAGCCATAAACTAAGCTGAACGACGTGGACAGGGTCTCGGAAATTGCGAAGAGTAAGGGAGTTAGCATGGCTCAGGTCGCGATAGCCTGGGCCCTGTCAAAGGAATTTGTGACGGCTCCTATCATTGGGACCTCATCCGTGGAAAAACTCAAGGATCTTGTCGGTGAGTCGGGATATTTCATAAGGACTCTCCTGTTATTTTGACTCTAAAATATGTCGGTTAGGCGGGGTCCATTTGAAGCTGACGGAGGAGGAAATCAGCGCCATCGACAAGTCGTATAAAGCTCGAGGAATCAGTGGGTTTGTGTGAAGTTGCTCGTTTCAAGTCATGAAGATGTTTTGGTGTGTCATGAAATCAGCTGTTTACAACTCTGTAGTTCGTATTGCCCCAACGAGAATCGAATAAGTGAATAGTGATAAGGGGTTGCAAGGTGTGACAAGACCGAGGTGACCACGTGCTCCCAGGCTGCCGGGTGAACGCAAGACCTACCCCATCAACTTGTCAGAATTGATGCCAATAATGCGCTCCCTGCAGAAATTCATTTTAGCTTAGTGGTCTTACCCAGATGGTTAGAACGCGAGGAGGGGCAGAGTCAAGGTTTCCGAAAATGGCAAAAAAAAAGCACCGATGAGCGGATGCGAACCCCAGACAGGTCCAGAAGCGCAGCCACGTCCCGTGACGAGTTCAACCGGCTCCCTGGGCGGTAATCCGCTACGTTAAGGACAGTGTCCTTGCTAGCACTTACCAAAATGATCCACATAATCCCATTACAGTTTTCCCGTCGCACACGCAAGCTTCGGCCGTGCCCTCAGTCGTGCCCTTGGACTGAACACCCATTGTATGTCTAATCTGAGCCGCTAAGCAGTTCAGCACGTGCTTAGAGCTCAAGGAGAAAGGGCGCATATGCTTGGGGCGAGCTCGATGGGATAGTGGGACGGAAGGGGTTCTTTCGTGCGTGGGTCCGGTACCCGTCGATGTGTCCAACGTTTTTGTTTTTTTTTGCGAGGTCTCTCCTTCAACGAGATCATGTCAAAACAAGAGTACGAGCGATTGAACACAAGTCGTGGGGCCTACAAAGACGTCCCATGAGAGCTTAATTCCCGATTCCTGAGTACCAGTGCTGGAATTGCTTCGAGCTGGGCTTGGCTTTCTTTAGTCGCCTTGCAGTCTAGACATCAGCGCACCATGCCCCAGTTTCTCATATGTGATGTTCTTGCAGAGAAATCACATACGGACAATTGAGATAAAGGAGTTCTCCATGCATCGCTCGTGTTTGGCCACTTGTTCGCTGCGAGGAATGCTTTGAAGTCACTCTAGGATCCAAACGGAGCACCATAGGGGTGTATTCCTAGGTGATAGCCAAGGATATCACCGTCCGTCTCCGCGGTTCCAGGACGATGACCCACAATCTCCCCTACTCTCGACTACCTGGCAAAACAGCGCTGGACTTCCGTAGAAGCGCTGTAGCACCGAAATACATATAGACTACAGGTCTTGATCTACATTACTGTATACCTTTTTCTAATCAACCGCCGACCTCACTGATATGAACCGCTATACCCGAACTATCAACGGCTCAATACCCGCTCGAGGTCATCTATATGCTGATGAGGAACTAGTGGCGAATCAAGATGGAATAGGGCTATACGATGGGTAAAGTGCCATTCCTCTTTCAAGTTGGACGTTACAGGCTTACACTTATATCCCCTTCCCCGAACCGACCTATCTATCCGAATGTCATCAATCCCATCCGCCTTTAAACCGAATACAATTGCTTTAATAGCAAAGAAAAATCGCCCCACCACCAAAACGGCGTTGTCCATATTACGACGCACCGGCTTTTCTACATCGACCTCCTAAACCCTCAAGCATACTCCCTCGCTTTGAACCTCAGCAACGTCCGCCACACAGAGTTTTACACAGGGTTTCTTTCGAGTTCTTCCAAAGTCACCTTGGTCCTGGGCCCACCAGGAGACTCAGGCGGGGGCGACGATGACGAACCAGCACCAGAATCCACGTCCCCTGCAACGTCCGCAACCACTGTGACCCAGCCCACGACGACGTCGACCAGCGCAAGTGGACAACAGTCAAGCACCCGCTTCTTTATTGAAGCGTGGATATGTCCCATATGCAGCTTTAGCAACCCTCCTAGTGCAAACGAAGGAAGGCCGAAATGTCAACTATGCGGAGTCACGAGGGACCCCGCCGCTGTTCCCGCTGCGAGACCCGCTGTACCTCAGCCAGTCTTACTCGCGCCAACTCCGATTCGACCTTTGTCTGCGATGAACGTGCAGGATAGTCCGAATTCGCCGGTGGATGCTCAGCCGAGCGCGACGGTGAATGAAGGTGGGTCGGTTGCGTGCCCGGCTTGCACGTTCCTGAACCATGTGTCCATGCGTCTCTGCGAGATGTGCTCGACACCGCTTCGTGCGCCACGTCAACAACAGTCCACAGCTACATCTAGCAGAGCTGAAGCGGCAACTGGACCCACGGGAGACTCGGCGCGGACATCTGGTGGTGGGAGTGACCCAAGTACGAGCACGTATGGAGCAGTGTCACGAGCGACTACACCCGCTCCAGGGTCGGAAGTGATCAAAATTAGCTTTCGGAAGGGTGGTGATAAGGTGTGGTACGCGGTGTTGAAGAAGACGTTGTTGGGAAAGGCTTGGGAAGGATCGGTTAGTGCAATTATTTCTGGCCTGGAAGCGATACATCAATTGTTAACTGGCGCATATCTTCATGCGTTACCAAGCCACTGGACAGGCAAACCCAATCTGCGACGGCTGGTGGCTCTCCAAGCAAGAGCGCAAATGTCTATTCTGGCATACGTACGTGTATCCGAGTTCCTGCACAGAACCCAGCGATCTGGTACACTTATGTAACCTACCACGAACAGACGGGATCATGCAAGCAGCCGAATCCACGGCCCGCGTCGAGAATGAAGCTCTAAGCGTTTCATTACGCGACCTTGAAGCATTAATGGCAAAAGCCAAACAAATGGTCCAGATTGCTCAAACGCTCAACGAGAAGCTCACCGCCCAGGAAGAGGCCCAACGAGCTCTATCTCCTGGGCCTTCCAGCAGGGCAACAGCGACGACGACTGTACCTGAAGAAGCCACGTTTATTCGGTCGTCGATGGCGAGGTTGGGCTTACCGAGTACGGCTGTGACACAGGATATGGTGAAGGACGAGAATCAGTATATAGAAGGTTTGGCAAAGGAGCTGGCGGGAATTTTGACTGGGTCGGGCAGAACAAGTGCGGGCGGGGGTTTAATGGGAGAGCATAATGGTATTATGGGACTGGACGAGGTGTGGTGCGCATGGAATCGGGCTCGAGGGATCTGTATGTCGACTCCCACCTCGTGTCCCGAGCTTCATGACTAACGGTGACGCCACAGCTCTCCTACCGCCATCAACACTTATATCCGTCGCTCCTCTTCTCCATCTATTCACCTCACCATCAATTCACCAACGCACTTTCAAGAAATCTGGTGTTTCGGTACTTCACATCCCCAAATACGCGCATGACGCCTTCTCGATTCGGTTCTTGCATATGATCTCGGAAACGGAAACGGGTGGAGGATTGGGTGCGCTGTCGTCTGTGGAAGTCGCTCGAGAAGAAGGAATGAGCGTCGGGTTGGCGGAAGAAATGATCGGGGCAGTGGAGGATGATGGAGAGGTCTTGAGAGATGAGCTTGTAGGGTATGAACCTGTTCGGTGGTATACGGCGTCACAGTTTAGAACGCTCCTCGTTGCAAAGAATGGAATGCAGTAGCCCCAGTGCGGGCTCTTTCCTTCAATCACCTTCCGGCCAGAGCTGTTCGCAGTCCCTTCAGCCTTTAACCCGACAGCAAGAAAATAAAGATAACACCCGAAATAGATTGAAACCAAAGACAAAACGTGTATGTAGTGTACCTCGTAGTATAAGGGTATACAATATAGCGGGAAATCAGCAGAGAAAAGTTATAAAAGATGCCAAAAGTTCATTCGAGAACAAGCAGATTCACCTCAACGGCGCCCGGCACGACCGGATTGAGTTGTAAAGCTAGATGTTGTCGCTAAACTTGACGATAATGCAGCTCTAGCTTTGGCCAAGACCGTCGACGAGTTTGATAGCGGCGCTGAAGATGATGATGCCGAGGTATCGGAGCCTCGCCTGTCTATGGACGGCATCGTGTTGGAGGGAGCGAGAGGTTGCCGTCCGCTTCGCTTCGTCGCAGACGAAGGAGGTGAATCCAATGCCTCACCCTGCTGATCAGCTCCAGATTCCATATCCAAGTTCGAGGATGATTTCCTCAAGGGACTAGGACGCGGAGCGGCGAATAGTTGGAGCTTGCTAGCTACAGGCAAGGAAAGCACAGGCGGATACCGTCCCTTCGGCGTGTCCACCGAAGGTGGGTCGCTGAATGTGTCGCTCATCGCCCTCCTCGACTCGTATTCGCTTCCTGAATCCGAGAAATCAGAACGCGCCACCTCTTTGCCTTTACCTTTGGGGTCAAGGCGAAGTCCTAGGCTGGATCGACGGTCACGGCTTCCTCCAACCTGAAGTATCGATTTTCCATGAGAAACCGAGTCGCTTTCGTACTCCGCTTGCCTCGAAGGTATTGATGCGACAGGAGTCGAAGGTACCCGCCATTCCTGCTGAGGGGTAACTGGGGAAAGCGTGATTGCGAAACCTGAGCCCAATACTTTTCAGTTCACGAATCGAAGCGAGTATCGAGACTATCGGATCAACTTACCCAGCAGTTCTTCCGGAGTCTCTTCGTCGCTGGGAGGTGCGGGGACTGTATCCCAGTCGTCCAGCTCGTCTTCGCTATCCTCGTGCCTCCCAACGGCTCCTCTTTCATCCGCACCCGACGTAGCGGCATCTTCCTGCCCGGTTTCGTAGCCAAGGTGAACGATTTCGTCGTCGTCGTCGCTCGGGGTTTCGGGTTCGAGGTGATCTGGTTTGGTCCGGGCCTTTAGGCTCTGCTCAGCAGCCATGAAAGCCTCCAAGTCAGCGGGGGGTAAAGGCGAATCTTCGCGTTCTTTAGCGAGCTTCTCCAGTTTCGGTAGGAAGTCGGCATGGAGGAAGGTAGGGTGAGTAGTTGGACGACGAGATTCCGACTGGAGTGCTGGACCGGGAGACGATGCTCGACTTGCGTTCGGAGAGGGAGAAGCGCTTGGAGGCGCTGGCACAGTGGCCCATTCGCCAAGCTCATCTTCTGAGGCCGTGATACCGTCCCGTTCATCCTCATCTTCTTCGTCATCCTCATCGTCGTCGTTTGTTTCGCCCTCCGCATCTCCTGCCCCCTGCAGCATCTGGCCATAATGCCAGGGCTTACTCCTTGCCTTCAAAACTCCCCTATCCTGTACGAGCGTCCCATTTCGTAAATCAATAATGTCGTCATCGTCGATCGCGCGCGCATATCGCTGCTCGAGCGACCCCCAGATCGACAATACGCGGGAGACCGAGGCGCGTCGAGCTTCGGCGTGTCGATGATCTTCCAGGGGTGTAGAGCTGAATGGAGATGACATAAGAGAGTATGAGGGAGATATAGGGTCGGATCCGGGCTGAGCCGAGCAGCGTACGAGGGGTGGGCGATTTGTGAGGGTGGTCCAAACTTCAATCAGAAAGTCTCGCGGTTCAAAAAGCGACTAATCGGGCTTGTAGGCTTTGCAACGAGCCCCGATAGAGAGTATTTTAAAGGGAAATTGGCTCCAGACAAGGACTTGCGCTAAAGTTCCCCTCCCAGAGGTTGAAGAGGGCTTTGGAAGTCTTGCGATAGCAAAACCGTTCGAGGGGATGAAGCTGAGTTGCAGATGCGCGCAAATACAGCCCCGCTAACAGAAGGCGACCTCGACAACGACAATCGCATTCGTCCGAAAGCGCATACAAAATCGGAATGAATATATCTAAAACGTCAAACTCGGAATCCAGGCCCTCAAATCTTGCCGAACATGAGGTTACGAATCATCTCGCGACCAGTGATTTATACGCGTACGGTATCCCATATACATAATGTTGGGATATCGAGGGTGGAGGTCAAGCTGTCGGCGAATCCGAAGGGAAGCATGAGCGGGATCCAGCCTAGGGTGCGAGAATATCGTCATGGCAGGTTCAAAGATCAGGAGGAAGTCCATTTTTGCCTTCCTCCAGCATATTCGAGGGACGGTGCCGCGAGGAAGGTGATGAACAGAGCCAGGGCCGTATCCCTGAGCCAGCGGGATATGACTTAGCAGCTCATCTTGGATTCATCATAGCCAAATCGCTGCTCACCTCTTTCTTGAACGAAGGTGGAGAGTAAGCCCACTGCCCTCCCTCCCAAATGTGGAAGTAGTCGTCGGCAGTGTGACGCCCGGTGTGGCCTTCCGTCCCCAGAGGTGTGCCGGCAATAATCAAGTATTCCGTGATGCTTTGCATGGATGACATACATGGCGCTGTATCCAGGTGTGAGCAAAGGCGTGCCGCCCCAACGAAAAATGAATCGACGCACCCCATTGGACCACCAGCGTTATTGAACACCCATTCGTCTTGCCTTGGGTTAATGTACTTTGTTCCGTAAGTAGCAGTAAGGTTTGTTACAATGTGATTGATGATGTTGGCAGTATCGTCGGGGTAAGCGGCCACGGCGTCCTGTGCAAAAAAGGTGGGTTGAGGATGTACCATCGTTCCTGGTGCATGTCCCAACATCAGAAGCGGTTCTACGCGTGGCAGCAGTTTAGCTACCTTGATACCGTCAAGGACGCGGCAAACCAGCGCAAAAACGACAAAAGTGACGCCCAAGTAGCTTATCGAGTGAATTTCTTCGCTTGTGGGGCTTCTGGAGCAGGCCGTCGTTCAATGGATGCGCTCACAGCGCATTTTTCTGGCTGTCCCGACTGCATTGATTTGAATGGTGACGAAAGGGGAGGAGTGGTGGATGGGACAGAATAAATGGGACGAGGAAAAATACGGTTCGAGTTGTTTTGGTCAGGGACCTGACAGGGACCTCCTTCTCGGAGTTAGCCAAAAGACGCCGCTTACCTTTCCAAAACGTTGCACACATCAACCGTAGTCCACTTTAGTTATCGAGAGGCGCGCTTCATCAGACGAGATAGACCCAAACCTTTGCAAGCGTCGCGTCCACTCGAAGTTGGGAGTTTCTGGCCACATGCATAGTCTCGGGCTCACCCCCATTATACATCCTGCCTTGGGAACCTGCCCTCCTCGGCTGGTCTGTAAGTAAGATAACCTGTCGGATATTAATATATTTTTCTATAGCCACGGCTGACTTTTTTCCGGTCGAAGAAGAGACCTGCTTCCTGTCGTTACATAAATAATGTGAACGGCGCATAACATCCATTGTCAGAAGCACGTCTGCACAAAGTTTCCCGGATACTCGAGTCCAATTCAACGGCCTTATGCTTCAAGCTTAAGCCATACCAATATACGACGCTTGACCAGCGACATACAGCTCTGAAGACCGAACCGCGTCGATCAGGGTTCTACGCAGATCCGCTTTTTTATGTCCGCTGAGCCTGAAGGACGACCTGAGGCGCGATTGCATGAAGTCCTCTCGACCCACCGACTGAAAGGTTCAAGAAAGACTCCCACTGCCGCTAAAGCCTTGGCAAGAATAATCCAGGACGTCAACACCCCTCATGACCGCCATCAACAAGCCGTATAAAGCTCGAGGAATCAGTGGGTTTGCATGAAGTTGCTCGTTTCAAGTCATGAAGATACTTTAGTGTGTCATGAAAACTAATTAACTGTTTACATTGCTCTGTAGTTCATTGCCCCAACGAGAATTGAATCAGTGAATAGTGATAAGGGGTTGCAAGGTGTGACAGCAATTGCACCGAGGTGACCACAATCTGTCCTGCACATGTCACGGTCCAAAATGCGATAATCTCCGGCCCGCCAAGTCACCCGACACCCGAAGCCAACCTCCACCATGTTTGCTTCCAGGCGCGAGCCAATCGCATCTCTCCTCCACTCCTATAAATGTATCCTGGGTGGAGGGAAGGCTGGTGGAGGAGTACTGCTATCAAGATCTCGATCGGAATCGGTACAATACAATATAAAAAGCTTGACCACCATTGCCGTATCTCAAACGCATTCCAGTGAGAACCAGCTAGCCTCTCTTCCTCTCAAAGTTAGAAAAATGGCCTCTACTTCAACGTTGAACCCTCCACCATCGAACATGCCGTATGTTCGGCTTGGGAAATCGGGCTTGAAGGTCTCAAAGCTGATCCTGTACGGGGATTCGAGCACATTGTAGCGACGTGCTATGCTAACTTGAGCCATCCTTCAGCGGTTGCATGAGCTACGGATCGCCCGAATGGAGTGGATGGGTCCTTGGCGAGGCGGAGGGTAGGATCTCTTCACGTGACGTCCCGACTATCGACCCGTGCTAAACTTTCCACCCTGAAGGGCTCGAGCACATTAAGACCGCTTACGACTTAGGAATTAATGCCTTCGATACTGCGAACGTTTATTCTAGCGGCCTCTCCGAAGTCATTCTCGGCAAAGCAATCAAAAAATATAACCTTCCTCGAGATGAACTGGTGATCATGACGAAGGTGTGGGGAACGGTCGGGAGATCACCTTCGGAGCCCGGCCTATTCTTGGCTTCTCAAGAAGAATTGGGTAAACTGCGCTATACTAATCAGCAAGGCTTGTCAAGAAAGGTCAGTCACAGGTAACCAAGCATACCCATGGAGAAGGCGACTGATAAAGTGAGATGAACAGCACATCTTCGACAGTATCAAGCATTCGCTAGAGCGCCTGCAGTTGGACTACGTAGATCTCCTGCAGTGTAAGCCAATTTAGGGGCAACGCTCCGTTTTCTGTTTATCAACCACCTCCTGCAGGTCACCGGTTCGACTACAACACGCCCATTGAGGAAACAATGCAAGCCCTGCACGATGTCGTGAAAGCAGGGTATGTTCGGTATATCGGCATGTCCTCTTGCTACGCATGGCAATGTGAGTCAAATCCCAGACGAAGACAAACCTTCGACGGCCACTGATTTCTTTTCATCGGATAGTCCACAAGATGCAAAACTACGCTCGCCAACACGGTCTGACTGAGTTTATATCCATGCAAAACCTCCACAACGCGATCTACCGCGAGGAAGAACGAGAGATGGTCCCACTCCTCCAAGATATGGGTGTCGGAATGATCCCGTGGTCGCCTTTGGCGCGTGGCTTCCTCACTCGGAGTATTAAAGAGGACTCCCAGCGTGCGCAAACGGATCGGTAAGTCACCCCTGCTGTGGCTTGTGCATTTTGTTGACGATAATTCTGTCACAGCTTCGCCAAAGTCGTTAACGGCGACCCGAATCAGGACGCTTTCCTGGCTGATATTAACGAGAGGTGCGTCACGCACACGTAACCATTTCTCCCCGCATATTCGCAGTCGATTTATACTCGAACATCAGGGTTGCGGAAATTGCGAAGAACCGAGGTGTTAGTATGGCGCAGGTCGCTCTCGCTTGGTCTTTGTCCAAGTCGTTTGTGAGCGCTCCGATTGTTGGAACGACGTCGTTGGAGAAACTGAAGGATCTTGTTGGTGGGTGGAGAGCCCTATAGTATTAGCACTTGTTTCAGTAATACTGATGAATAATGTTAGCTGGCGTCAACCTCAAACTGACGGAAGAGGAGATCAAATCAATCGACGAACCCTATCGCCCACGCGCTACGGTTGGGTTCGCGTAAATTGATGCGTTTATAACCACTGTAAATTATCGTTGCCTTGACCAAGCTTGAACTTGAAGTACATACATGCGCCCCACAGAATCTGAAGCCTAAGTTTGGGGAACACAAACAATCCTTGGATCGCGAGCCCAAGTGCAACGGGCATCCACCCCCATGTGGTGGATTTAGATTTAGGTTACCGTAGTTTTGCCAACTCCGAATATCCCCTTTTAAATTGAGACCACCTCCTCTAAATTCATGAAGCAAAAGCTTAAGGCAGAGGGCGTATCCATCTTTGCTCATCCTTTGTCTACTTACCAAGACCTTTGCAGCGCAGAGCCTCTAGATAGTAACGGAACGCGAATTAAGGTATCTTTGGAGGAATTCCATAACCTTATTCCCGCTCGTATTGGTTCAAGCCGGGTCGTTCGGTCGGCAACCCCGTAGTTTCTGCATTAACCGCTCTACGCAACAGGGGAGGGGGGGGGGGAGTATCACAAGCGTTCTATTACTGCTCGATTCGATTTACAAAGCAAGAGAAAGGGAGTATTGGAATTTAAGGAATGCTACGGTTCATGTTCCTTAGGCGAAGCCAGCAACAGCACGGGGCAAGTAGGGCTCGTCAATGGATTTGATCTCCTCCTCGGTCAGCTTGAGGCCGACGCCGGCTATAAAGGAAATATACATGTGAGAAATTTGGCGATTCATCACGAAAATAGGGTTTATCCTTACCAACGAGGTCCTTCAGCTTCTCAATAGAGGTCGTACCGACGATTGGAGCCGTGACAAATGGTTTGGAGATAGACCAAGCAAGAGCGACTTGTGCCATGCTCACGCCCCGTTTATCCGCAATCTGAGAGACCCTAGTGACATATAATTCAGTAGGCGTCAGTAATGAACGTGCGTAGGGCGTTGTACGACTTGCCTCTCGTTAATCTCGGCGAGGAAGGCATCCTTCTCTGGATCACCGTTAACAAGCACCGAAAAGCTAAGGGAGGAATTGCAATTTAGCTGGATTATCAACTTGCTCTAATAAAGAGGCCTACAGATCGGTTTTTCCTCTTTCCGTCTCGCTAGGCTTGAGACTGCGCGTGAGGAAGCCACGGGCAAGTGGAGACCACGGGATCATGCCGACGCCCAAGTCTTGGAGAAGAGGAGCCATCTCACGCTCTTCTTCGCGGTATATGGCGTTATGGAGGTTTTGCATGGAGATGAACTGCGCGAGGCCGTGTTCACGTGCATAATTCTGCATCTTTTGGACTAAAGAGAAGATAGAAGGGATTGGACGTAATGAGCAACTGTCTTTGGATTACTCGGTGAAGTGGCTCCGATGACTTACATTGCCACGCGTAGCACGAGGACATGCCGATGTAGCGCACGTATCCCGCTTTAACTACGTCATTGAGCGCTTGCATCGTTTCCTCAATCGGCGTATTATAGTCGAAACGATGGCCTGAAAAAACAGAGTCAATGATTACACCGGATCATTGAGAGGGAAGCTTACACTGCAACAGATCAATGTAGTCAAGCTGGAGGCGCTCCAAAGAGTGCTTCACACTCTCAAAAATATGCTGGTAAGAGGATTCGTTAGATTTGATCGCTAATAAGGACGTTCATCAATGCCTCACCTTTCGGGCCAATCCTTGCTGATTGGAATATCTTTTTTGCCCCAGTTCGTTGAGGCCTAGAGTCCACAGCGATACGTCGGACGGTGTTCGCGCAACAGTGCCGTAAACTTTGGTCATAACGACGATTTCGTCCCGGGGCAGGTTGTGTTTCTTTATAGCCTTGCCGAGAGTGACCTCCGACAGACCATTGGAGTAGATGTTTGCGGTATCGAATGCGTTGATTCCAAGGTCATACGCGGTCTTGATGTGTTCAATTCCTGGCAGAGTTGGAGTTCAATATAGAGTGAAAGTCGAGGGAGGAGTGCATTCAGAGATCGTACCTTCTTCTTCTCCAAGAACCCAGCTCTGCCATTCCGGAGAACCGTAGCTCATGCAACCTCTAATAAGAGCAAAAGAACGGTCGTGAGTGGATCGACTGACCACGGCAAACGAATGCGCTTACAAGATCAGTTGCGAAACTTTCAGACCCGACTTGCCCAAGCGGACGTAGGACATATTGTTGTTGGCGACAGTTGCGGACATTTTTGCTGGCAGTTGCTGAAGAAATGCAAGGGATTGTTGAGGAGTAAAGATATGTAGCTTGATGTTGTTGGTCGACAAAGCCCATAGTACGCGTTCTTATACAGTCCATTTCAAGCGTCGGTTTCGTGCGTGACGCGATTGGACTTGCGCAACGCCTAGTCCTCCACTTCGCGCTGGGTACGCGCTCGTAAAGTCGCTGACCTTAACGTCGGATTATGATTGGGTGCCTGGGGGGCTTGAGTGGAGGTGGGGTCGAGGACAGACCACGTGATTACGTGAATCGTATTGCGTACGCGCAGTCGAACAGCAACCTTCTGGTGGAGGACGTTAAGACCTGAGCGTACCGGGGTTACGCGTATGCCCAGGTTTTGAGATGACATATGCGCCTCGAAATAATCTCAGAGGCGCTTACCTGATCTCTTGAAATTCACCTGGACGGCCTTGTGTTGGTCGCCCGTGTTTGTGCAAACCTTCAGATATGACGTGACTTCTCGCTTGATCCCCGCAAATTTATAGGTTCCAGTACGTTTTGATGGCTCAACGTGGTGGCGATAAAATAATCTCAGACCTTGGAGTAAAGCTGAAGAAACCCCTTTGTCAACGGTTACTCCGTCAGCTCCATTCTCCACTCGCACCGCCTTGGCACCGAACGCCCTACGACTCCCATCGCAACGGACATCACGACCGCCTTCGAGGCATCCCAGGCCATGTCGATGGAAGCAGATGCTATATTCGCCACTGGTGTCAAGTTAAGTGCCTCGATTATAGTACGAAACAAACTGCCAGTGGTCTTGGGCTCCGGATCCCTTCCGTATAGCAACTGAGCATCTTTCCCTCCAGTTTATGTCACGACGTCCTTAGGCTGTGATCCACGTATCCAACTCGTTTCGATGTACTGGGGCAAACGATTACGACTAACGGAGTAGGTCGCTGGCATACCGGTGCAGGGGTAGTGCCGTCGATCCATCGCGGCGGGGAGTCACACTTGTTGAAGAATGTTAATTCTTCCGTCTGGTTTTCGGGTGCGAGCGGTGGATTCTCTTAACCCGAAGTAGCAAGTTGTGCTCTTCGTCATGTAATAGAACTAGCGGCTGGGATTTAACGTTGTACACCGCTGCGGTGTGATACGAGTCCTGGCCATGCGCAAACACGGACCAGGGTAGAGAGACGCATGAACAGCCTTTGCTTCCTCTATCTCCTTGCTCTTACAACCTCCCTTATCCAGGCTAAATTCTTCTCAGCCTTGTGTGATGAGGCAGTGCAATGGGCGTTTGATGATGTTGCAGTTTGACTTTGCTTCGCGGCGATTCGGCGATATCGATAGAACCCGTCCTCCGCGACACTCTGCCCGCTTTTCCCCTCCCTCCAACCCAGCCCATCGCAGAACGCCGACTCTTATAGTCACCCACCCCTGCTTGATAAGAACCTTGAATGCAAAAAGACGGGAGTTCCGATGCCGGCCCCAGTGGGTTGTCTGGCTCATTGTCGAACCACGACAGGTTCCAGCCAAGCGCCAATATGGTACGTCGCTCTGAGGTCTCAAACGGCAGTTCCAACAGCAGACTGAAACAGTGTCTCTCTCGTAGAGTGATAGGCTCCAGAAGCTTGCGAAATGGCGGATCGACCAGTCCTCGATCGAATTCCCTAAGGAAGCTCGTGAGATCACGGGGGGGCCACGCGACGGTTTCACAAGCCTTTTTGGCTTCCTCCTCAGGTGATAGGGATAGCGCGGATCACTCCAATCCCACCAAAACCGAAGGTCTTGACATGGGTGATCCTGCTGGAGAAACCTCTCAGCGGCGGAAGGTCTGTATTGCTTAGCGTGTTCGGGCATTGAGAGCGACGTGGAGCAGCTCATTGATCCCTATCTCACAGGCTGTAGCAGTAAAGAGAATGAAGACGTCAGATCCAATAGGTCGCGTATTGGGGGTCAGAATACCTCATCCAATCACGTAGGAGTTTCAGGCTAAATGTTATTTTATTTTTCGGTTCAGTTGACGGTCAGAGAAGCGGAATTTCTGGTCGGACTATCTCATGAAAACATCATCAAGCTTGAGGGAATTGTCGAGGACTTATCTACGGATATAATCTGGCTAGTCTTTCCCTGGGAAGAAAAACGGTACCTTGAGGGACTTCATCGCCTCAGCGGAGTGGGAAATTCCGGAACGGATCTCGCTGGTATGACCGAACCGCTTTTCTTCAACCAACCTCTTACACTCTTTACTCCAGATTGACGATGTTGCTGGAGGAGTGGAATACCTCCATAGTCGACGGCCCCCCATATACCATGGTGACCTCAAATCTGTAGGTTTCAACAACGTCATGATGATACACTTGGCCAACTTTGTTCTGTACTCTGCAGCTAAACGTCTTGGTCAGCTCAAAGTTTCGCGCTGTAATTACCGACTTTGGATCAGCCCGTCGTCTTAACCCCGTGCAACGGAACATGGAGACGAAGCCAGCTCAAAGCAAACCCGCGGCGGCGCTTTCACTAGAAGCAACGTTATGTGCCTCCACCAATACGATAACGCTCACGGGAGATCATTATACCCTCCATTGGGCTGCTCCAGAGCTATTGTACGAGGAGGAACCCGGCCTTTGCAGCGACATCCGGGCGCTGGGGTGGGTAGCGTACGAGGTGACGTTAGAGTCGTACGAGTATCTATTTACAATCGAGGCTCAAAAAGCTCCGACGTAGGTCATGACCGGCTCCATTCCGTTTCAAGACGTCAAGGACACGATCGTTGTCAAACGCGTCGTTCAGGGAGATCTCCCTTCAATCACCGGCGACGCCCGCATGTCGTTGATCCAAGCGCTTTGCTCCCTAATGCTCGTGTGTTGGAGCATCGATCCCATAAAACGGCCGACTGCTCAGGCTTGCCGAAAGTCAATCAACAGGATGGTGAGTAATGCTCGTTAGCATCGGTTACGGCGATTGATTTTCGATACAGCCCATGGTTATTCCAAACCCTATTCGGACTTCAGATACAACGGCTTCGAGGGCTCGCTCTCCCGAGCTTCTGGTGAAACTGGGAGAGATGTACGTGCGGCAGGGTGACTACCCCAACGCATTGGAGTGCTATACCAAGGCTATGGATGGTTACGCGCACAACCGCGACAGAGCCGGAAAGGCCACTGCGCTGGTGCAGCTGGCGCAGGTGCATCGGCTACGAAGCGAGTACAATCAGGCCTTTCCATTCTACTCGGAGGCCCTCGAAATCTCCACCAACATCGGCGACAACCCAGGGAGAACCGATGCTCTTTGGGGCTTCGCTGAGGTGCATCGGCTTCGGCAGGAGTACAGCCAGGCCATTGCATTCTACTCGGAGGCCCTACAAATCCGCACCGACATCGGCGACAGACAAGGGAGAGCCTCTGCTCTTTGGGGTCTCACTCGCGTACATCGGGAGAGGAACGAGTACAACCAAGCCATCTCGTTTTACTCCGAAGCGGTTCAAATCCGCACCGAAATCGGCGACAGATACGGGAAGACCCAAGCTCTTTGGGGTCTCGCCGAGGTGTATCACCTTCGAAACGAGTTTAGCCAAGCCATCACGCTCTTTTCCGAAGCCTTGCAAATCTCTACTGACATTGGCGACCGACACTGGAGAGCTTTTGCTCTGATGAGCCTTGCTGATATTCATCGCGATCAGGAGGACTACAGCGATGCCATTCGTCTTTATACCGAGGCTGCTGAAGTCTTCGAAGAAATCGGAAATACTCAGAATGTAGCTTACGTTTCGGAACAAGCTGCTAACCTCCGTCGATTACTAACCGAGGAGAAGCCAAATGATGCTTCGGGGGATATTTCGGTTTGAGCGGGGTCCTTTGTTGTTTACACACTTGAATCCATGTATCAATATATTCGATGTACCACGTTTAATGAGTTGCTCTCTATTAGTCACACCGCTGGCTCGCCGTCTCAGGCTTTTAACCACTCTAGTTATCCCTTGCTCGATAATTAATCGACCACCTTTCTTCCGATCGAGTCTCCTCTCAACGATTGCAATTTTACATCTTTCTCTCTTGTTCTGTTTATGAACTCTCTGTGTACATGGAACCCCCGCCTTCTCGGAACCATTGAATAAAGATTCGGGTACCAGGGTTAGCTCTCCGGATCAAAAGGCAGAAAAGGACTAATCGAGTAGTGTAATATTATAATATTGATACAGTGGTCTACAACGCAAATGAATTCCCTCTTTTGGATCTGAGTGCGACATGTCACTTAGGAGTGACCGATGATAGCTCGAGGTCGGTAGAGATCGTCGATGGCCTTGACCTCTTCGTCAGTCAACTTGACATCAATGGCGCCTGGATCCCAAAATATACATGCAATCAGTTCCACAGCGTCTAAGAGTATGCTGTAGAGCTTGGGACTCACCGACAAGGTCCTTGAGTTTGTCAAGCGATGTGGTCCCAACAATCGGTGCAGTAACGAAGGGCTTCGACATGGACCAAGCAACTGCAACTTGGGCCATGCTAATACCTCGCTTCTCAGCAATCTCGGAGACCCTAAGCGTTCGAGCGAACTGAATTAATGCCGTTCGCTGTTTGAGAAGCCAGAGTGACGTACTTCTTATTGATGTCCATAAGGAACGCATCCCTCTCAGAACTGCCCATGATACCCTTGAAGAAGTTATCCGTCGTCTCCCTGCTGCTTCCCTCCTCTAGAGTCCTTGTCAGGAAGCCACGAGCGAGGGGAGACCAGGGGATCATGCCGACACCCATATCCTGGAGCAGAGGAACCATTTCGCGTTCTTCCTCGCGATAAGCGGCGTTGTAGTAGTTTTGCATGGAGATGAATTCAGTGAGGCCGTGCTGACGAGCATAGTTTTGCATCTTGTGGACTAAGGGCAAGGACGTTAGAGGATTACGGTGACGGATCGCGACTGCACTGGACTCACATTGCCAAGCATAGCATGAAGACATTCCGATATACCTTGCATAGCCCGCTTTCACGACATCGTGCAGAGCCTGCATAGTCTCTTCGATGGGAGTGTTGTAATCGAAGCGGTGGCCTACAAGACGGAAGTATATCAGAGGTTAAGTGGAAAATACCGATAGAAATGAATGCTCACATTGCAGGAGATCGACGTAATCCAACTGAAGACGCTCCAACGAGTGTTTAATACTCTCGAAGATGTGCTATCGATCGTGTCGCATGGGTCAGTCCGCTGAACTCGACGAAGGTGATCCAAACGACACACCTTTCGACTGAGGCCTTGCTGGTTCACGTAACGCCTCTTTTCAACCTCTTCAGGAGCGGCGAAGAACAAATCGTCTCTCGTGCCACGTGCAACTGGGAAGTAGACTTTAGTCATGACGACTATTTCGTCACGGGGTAAGTTGAACTGTTTGATAGCTTTGCCGAGAATGATTTCGGAACGACCGTTGGAGTAGACATTTGCAGTATCGAATGCATTGATACCCAAGTCGTAGGCGGCCTTGATATGCTTGAGGGCTAGCAGCAAAGTTCCTTGTTAGCACTCTCCTAATGTAACAGACAACGAGTGATGGCCGTCGCTTACCTTCCTCCTCCTCAAGAACCCAACCTTGCCATTCAGGTGTACCGTAGCTCATACATCCCCTGCAACAATACAGATTCAGTGAGCGGGTCAACAGATTCTGATGATGTCATACTCACAAAATCAGTTTGGATACTTTAAGACCAGACTTGCCCAGTCGGACGTAGCGCATGTTGGTGGGAGCGTCGGTGACAGTGGAAGACATTCTTGGAAGTGGAAGTAAGTGAAGCTGAACTCGAGTGTGAGGGAGATATTGACGGTGATGAGAGTCGGACGTCTCTTGGTGGCGCGATTTATATACGTGGACTTCCGATGGGCCCACAAAATACAAGGTTCCGATGGCCAATGCTGTTGATGTCATGAGTGTCCCCCCTCCACCATTATCCACCTTGTGCGCCGCACTTCGTGGATTGCTCTGTGCCACTCACGGACATGGTTGGGGGCCGCCAGTGAGTTCGGAAGTGGAGGTGCTTCGAAGGCGGCTTGGGGTGGAGGTTGGATTCAGATAGGGCTAAGTCCGCGTTAGGCCGAGCCAAGTCCGAGCCTAGTCCGAGCCTTGGGACTGGCTTGGCCTGGTGGAGGACCTCCACCATCCACCAATATAAAAAGCCCGAGCTACGCTAGCCTTAGCTAAATGTCCCATTGTGTTTTTTCGTTTTAAGTAATTGGCTTCTCTGCGCACTGGTTTATCACTTACCTTTCGAGTTCCAGCCCAGTTCCACACGGCAGCTGGTCAGAGCGCGCCGCGGTGATACAATCGTCTTACGACCGTACTTATATTATTGGCTAATTTTGTTCTACGCCCGCTCGGGGATCACGTTGCGCAGAGCCGTCTGACGACTTCCCGGAATCTATCTCTAACAGTGAACGTTGTCGTCGAAACTCTCGCCTCTAAACTTGGGTTTCGAAATTCCCTAGGTGCTGTTTATTACATGTTTTTATTTACGGCGTGTGGAACAAATATTATCTTTAACGATGACCGGAAACAGCCCTCGGACGATACAGGTCGTCAATGGCTTTGACTTCTTCCTCCGTCAACTTCACTTGGACGCCCGCTGTGAATGCGTTGAAGAATATGAGTTAAATTTACACCCGGAGTGGCAATTCGTAGGAGCAGTGAACGTACCAACGAGGTCCTTCAGCTTCTCAAGGGATGTAGTGCCAACGATTGGGGCTGAAATGAACGGCTTGGAGAGCGACCAGGCTAGGGCAACTTGAGCCATGCTGATTCCGCGCTTCTCCGCAATCTCGGCGACTCTAAAAAAAAGCAATCAACGCAATGAGTATCAGTAAGATTATTTGGAGCTGATATCTTGACAATAAGTAGCGGATGGGCTTACTTTGCGTTGATGTCGAGCACGAAAGTCTCTTTCTGCGCATCGATACTCGCATTCTTCAAAAACCTGGATTGCAGGACGACTTTGAGACACAACGAGCGATAGCGAGATGATTATTAGGTTGACTTACTGATCACTCTGCCCTCGCACACTTTCCTCGCTAACTTTTCTTGTCAAGAAACCCCGGGCGAGAGGCGACCACGGGATCATGCCAACGCCCAAATCTTGAAGGAGTGGGACCATCTCACGTTCTTCTTCTCGGTAGACGGCGTTGTGGAAGTTTTGCATCGATATGAATTGCGTGAGGTTGTGTTCGCGAGCGTAGTTCTGCATCTTGTGGACTTGAATGCGACGTCAGTCGGTACGTGTTCTAGCTGAACAAGTGGAACGCAGGGCTTACATTGCCAGGCGTAACAGGACGACATTCCGATATATCGCACGTATCCAGCTTTGACTACGTCGTCCAATGCTTGCATGGTTTCTTCGATGGGTGTATAGGGGTCAAAACGATGGCCTTCACAACCGCAGATGTTAGAGAGGGTATGCGGTGACAAGTCGTAAATTGCGTACATTGCAGTAAGTCAACGTATTCGAGCTGGAGACGTTCCAGAGAATGCTTTACGCTCTCAAAAATGTGCTACGAGAGAGAGTGCAGTAGCAAGATTAGGACCGTGCCGGGGCAGCTGAAGAGAAAAGATGGAGAGCGAACCTTTCGACTCAGCCCTTGCTGATTCGCGTAGCGCTGTTGACCGAGCTCTTCTTGCGATGCCCAAGAGAGAGTTTCCGATGTCGATCTTCCCACAGTGCCCCACAATTTCGTCATAACCACGATCTCATCTCGAGGGAGGTTATACTTTTTGATAGCTTTGCCAAGGACGACCTCCGACAGGCCGTTAGAGTAAAGGTTCGCCGTGTCAAAGGCGTTGATGCCCATGTCATAGGCTGCTTTAATGTGCTTGAGGCCTACGCATTAGAATAATTAGAAACAGGACCAATGCATAAATGGGGTAAAGTGCGTTACCTTCTTCCTCGCCGAGAACCCAAGCTTGCCACTCAGGCGAACCGTAGCTCATGCATCCTCTAAAAACGCATTTGTTAGACTCTAACCATCCCAGAGACACATCATGAGGAACACGCACAGGATCAATCGAGACACCTTGAGCCCGGACTTTCCCAAGCGGACGTAGGGCATATTGGAGGTTGGAACTTCAGCGCTAGACATCTTGTTTGGAAAGAGGTTTTGAGAAGTTGATAGTGAATGTGGCCCATTTTCTGGGCAAATTCGTGAGGTCTTATAGCCAGGAGGTGGAGTGTTTGAAAAGGTACGCCCGGTGATGTCAAGGGTCCACACCTCCACCTGGATTAACTTCTTTTGCGGATGTGGCGGCACATGAGCCAATAGGGCCCTGCGATTTTGACAGCAAGTGGTGGAGGTTGACTTCGTGTGCCTTGCGAGTAACCTCCACCAGAGTCGAGGTTTCCACGCCACCGGTTTTACAGGACCCTTGCTCATTTCGATTGAAAACCTTTCCTAAATTATCTTTTATCCTACATGGCAGACCGACAGACTCTACGATTACGATAGCTGCTCGTCCTTTCTTCTGACTCCTGATGCATGAAAGGCCTCCTTAAGCCATCCCGGCAACTGCGCGGGGACGGTACGGTTCGTCAATGGCCGTGATTTCTTCGTCAGTGAGCTTGAGGTTGACTCCAGCAACCAGATCATTTAGCTTTTCCATAGAGGTGGTCCCGATGATTGGGGCGGAGATGAACGGTTTGGAGAGGGACCATGCAAGCGCAACTTGGGCCATGCTAACGCCGCGTTTCTTCGCAACCTGAGAAACTCTGTCGAGCAAAGTGTTTAGGAAATGGGAATATTATGTATATCCGGGGAGTTGGAAGACTTGCCTCTCATTGATCTCCGCAAGGAAGAGTTCCTGCTCTGGACTGCCGTTAATGGGCCCGGCGAAGCTGGGGGAACGAATCTAGTTCAGCTTATCGTATCAAGTAATGAAACGAGAGGGCTCACAGATCAGTTTTTCCTCTTAGGGTTTCCTCCTTGATGCTGCGCGTCAAGAAACCAGCACCGAGCGGGGACCACGGGATCATGCCGACACCCAAATCCTGAAGAAGAGGAACCATCTCACGCTCTTCTTCGCGGTATATGGCGTTATGGAGGTTTTGCATTGAAATGAACTCCATGAGACCGTGCGTACGCGCGTAGTTCTGCATTTTCTGGACTATAAAGGGATGGTTCCCGATCGACCGAAATGAGCTGTTGTCTTTAAACTTCGAGTTGGGCTGACCCTGAGGACCTACATTGCCACGCGTAGCACGACGACATGCCAATATAACGTACGTAACCAGCCTTTACTACGTCGTTAAGTGCTTGCATCGTCTCTTCAATCGGGGTGTCGTAATCGAAACGATGGCCTAAGGACGTGAGGTCAGTGAAGACCGTGTGCACCCTGCAGAAAGGAAGCTTACACTGCAGTAGGTCAATATAATCGAGCTGGAGGCGCTCCAAAGAGTGCTTGACGCTTTCAAATATGTGCTGGCGACATATTTCATTAGCATTGATTATGAGTAGTGATAATGACGTCCAATCTTGTTCTCACCTTTCGGGACATCCCCTGCTGGTTCGTATACCTCTTCTTCCCCACGTAATCAATGGATTGACCGAACAGGGAAGCCTCCGAAATATCTCGCGCGACAGTGCCATAGAGTTTGGTCATGACGACGATTTCGTCACGGGGCAGGTTGTATTTCTTGATAGCCTTGCCGAGGATGACCTCCGACAGTCCATTGGAGTATACATTCGCGGTATCAAATGCGTTGATTCCGAGGTCATACGCCGCCTTGATGTGCTCGAGCCCTGCAACCGAATGTGTAAGAAGATCGCCTCGGGAATAGATCCTGCAGTCGTACATACCTTCCTCTTCTCCAAGAACCCAGCTCTGCCAATCGGGGGAGCCATAGCTCATACAGCCCCTAAGGAGAACAAGAGAGGTGGTAGGTGAAATCCGCAACGATCCCGAACGGAAACGGTCCTTACAGGATCAACCGCGACACCTTGAGACCCGACTTGCCCAAGCGGGTGTAGGACATATTGGTTTCAGCAACAGTCGAAGACATATTGTGCTTGAGTTTAGTGAAGCGATGTGAGGGAATGAGGAACAAAGATCGAGTGATGGGCTTGCTGGATAACGAACGCCATGACGAACCGGGGCTTTTTATATTCTGCAAACTTCGTGTGGAGGTTAATGCATGACCTGAATTGACGAACGTAATACCATTTCCTCCACCCCCGTCCACGTCGTCCTTGAACTTGCACGGAGCCGGCGGAACCGTAGCGCCCGAGAGGAAAAGGTGGAGGGAGAGCCAACTCTAGATCACGTGATTGCGCCAAGTCGGACCCGAAACGCTAAGTCCGGGATAGGTCCGCACTTCGGACCGGCCCGGGGGGTCAGTGGATGCCCTACGATAAACGACCCGATCAGGTATTTCGCGGCCCATGGGATAGCGTGTCAATCAATTCAGAGTTGGTATGGTAGCTTGTTCAGTGCCCAAGCAACTAGTCAATATTATGGGTACGGAGGATGATGTGTTTCATGCATATTCGGCGATCATGGTACAGGGAAGTTCCCAGAATACCGAGGCTTCAGGGATTATTATTGATCCTTTCGATGACGTGTTTTAGCTTCGCATTGATGGATCAAGCACGAAAAGGATATTTTATAACACGTCACTATTTAAAATATTACGTCTAACGGTGCCCTTCAACGGCCCTTGAGCGATAAAGATCATCGATGGTTTTGATTTCTTCCTCCGTAAGCTTCACATGGATGCCCGCTGCAAAATTATCCAACTTAAATACGCTTTCGGAAGCACAGTAGGGGGGTGGAAGAACGTACCAACGAGATCCTTCAACTTATCAAGGGATGTGGTACCAACGATTGGAGCCGAAATAAACGGCTTCGAGAGCGACCAGGCAAGGGCAACTTGAGCCATGCTGATCTCTCGCTTCTCCGCAATCTCGGCGATCCTACAGCAATGGTCCCATTCAGTTAGGATGAAAATCCGGATGAAATAAGGGCGCCCTCACTTTTTGTTGATTTCCAGAACAAAAGGCTCATGCTTGGCATTCTTCTGATACCTGAGTGGCAGTATCGTAATAAGCACTTTGAGAGCAAAGGATGGCCTGATCGTTTGACTTACTGGCTCGTCTGTTTTCGTAGGCTCTCGTCGCTGGGCTTCCTCGTCAATAGCCCCCCCGCGAGAGGTGACCAAGGGATCATCCCAACGCCCATATCCTGAAGCAAAGGGACCATTTCACGCTCTTCCTCGCGATAAACGGCATTGTGGAGGTTTTGCATGGAAATGAACTGCGTAAGGTTGTGTTCGCGAGCGTAGTTCTGCATTTTATGGACTTGAATGTGGCGTTAGAACGAACCTCCTCTGCTCTGGGAGCGCGATAAATAGCGAAACTTACACTGCCAAGCGTAGCAGGAAGACATTCCAATGTATCGTACGTATCCAGCCTTGACCACGTCGTCCAATGCCTGCATCGTCTCTTCGATTGGAGTTGTATTGTCGAAACGGTGACCTTCACAGAATCCGGGCTTAGAAAGGGATCAAACGATCGGTAATAAGGCACGTACATTGCAGGAGGTCGATGTAGTCCAGCTGGAGGCGTTCTAAAGAATGCTTGACACTTTCAAAGATATGCTACGCGAATCCGCGTGGAAGTGAATTTAGCCGCAGATACGGTCAACCTCGACGGGTACAGAACAATAGCGAACCTTCCTACTCAGCCCTTGTTGATTCACATAGCGCTTTTGAGCAAGCTCGTCCTGAGGTACGAAAGCAAGGCTGTCCGACGTCGATCGCCCAACGGTACCCCACACCTTCGTCATGACGACAATCTCATCTCTGGGAAGGTTGTGTTGTTTAATGGCTTTGCCTAAAACAACCTCTGAAAGTCCGTTGGAGTAGAGATTAGCTGTGTCGAAGGCATTGATACCCATGTCGTAGGCGGCTTTTATGTGCTTGAGGCCTGCAGAAGATCACCATTAGGACGAAGAACGAGCCTATAGGCGGACTACGGTGATGTACCTTCTTCCTCGCCGAGGACCCAACCTACCCATTCGGGGGAACCATAGCTCATGCATCCTCTGAAAGTCCGACCGTCAATCTATCAACTAAAAGAAGGGGCTATGGAGTGACTCACAAGATTAATCGAGAAACCTTGAGTCCAGACTTGCCCAGACGGACATAAGGGATATTGGATGTTGGGACCTCAGTTGAAGACATCGTTATTTGAGAGGAGGGGTTTTGATAAGTTGAAACGTAGACAGTATATCCCCATCGTGATTTGCGCCTTATAAGCCCTCCCCAAACCTTTGGGAAAGGTAATTGCAATGACGTATAGGGCGATGAAAATGCAGGACCTCCACTTTATATCTGATACCTCTCGCTGTGGCTTGAAGGTCTTGTTTCGGCTCCGGGATGTGGAGGTTGGCAATGTCGACCTCCACCTCGGGCTCCACTTTCAGAAGGGTCACGTGGGGACCTCAAAACTCCGTTGATTGCTCATTGAAGATTGAGAGCATGCACTTGAAAGGTTATACATCCTACATACAATGACATCTCCAAAATTTATTACAATGTGATCCTACTTATAACCAAGAATGGCTCGAGGACGATATGGCTCGTCGATGGATTTAATCTCCTCGTCAGTCAACTTAACGTGAACACTATCTGCATACACGGAGCAGCTTAGTCAGCGTGAAATCCATAAACGCAAAGACGCAGACTATGGCGCTTACCGACGAGCTCCTTCAACTTATCAAGTGATGTCGTGCCGACAATTGGGGCAGTCATAAATGGCTTGGAAAGGGACCATGCAAGAGCAACCTGAGCCATGCTAATTCCGCGCTTCTCCGCAATCTCCACGACTCTACAGCATTAGTGCCATTCAGTTTCAATGAAATCTGGATGAAGGAAGGACGTTCTCACTTTGTGTTGATGTCGAGAGTGAAAGGCTCGTGCTGGGTGTTCCTCAAGACCCTGGGTCGCACAATCGTAATCAATCCTTTGAGAGTAAAAGTTGGCCTGACCGTCGGACTTACGGGTCCGTCTGTCCTCGTACGCTCTCGTCGCGGACCCTTCTCGTCAAGAGGCCCGCCGCGAGAGGTGAATAAGGGATCATCCCGATGCCCATGTCCTGAAGCAAAGGGATCATTTCACGCTCTTCTTCTCGATAATAGGCGTTGTGGAGGTTTTGCATGGAAATGAACTGCGTGAGGTTGTGTTCACGAGCGTAGTTCTGCATCTTGTGGACTTGAACGCGGCGTTAGAACGAAACCGGTCGACTCGGAGAACGATCAAAAGGGAAACATACATTGCCAAGCGTAGCAGGCAGACATTCCAATGTATCGTACGTATCCGGCCTTGACCACATCGTCCAATGCCTGCATCGTCTCTTCAATGGGAGTTGTATTGTCGAAACGGTGACCTTCGCAGAATTCAGATTTAGAGAAGGACCAAACAATCGGCCATGAGGCACATACATTGCAGTAGATCGATGTAGTCAAGCTGGAGGCGTTCCAAAGAATGCTTGACGCTTTCAAAGATATGCTATGTGAATCCCGGTGGTAGTGAAGTTAGCACCAGATCCGGTCAACTTAGAAGGGCACAAAACGACAGCGAACCTTTCTACTTAGCCCTTGTTGATTCACATAGCGTTTTTGAGCAATATCGTCTTCAGATAGGAAAGCAAGGCTGTCCGACGTCGATCGCCCAACGGTACCCCACACTTTCGTCATGACGACAATCTCATCTCTGGGAAGGTTGTGTTGTTTAATGGCTTTGCCTAAAACAACCTCTGAAAGTCCGTTGGAGTAGAGATTAGCTGTGTCGAAGGCATTGATACCCATGTCGTAGGCGGCTTTTATGTGCTT
>WSUB01000164.1:58320-89887 GCA_019633425.1 Tulasnella sp. 424
ACTGTTCCCCAGAGCTTGGTCATGACGACAATTTCGTCGCGCGGAAGATTGTACTGTTTGATCGCCTTTCCAAGGATGACTTCTGAGAGGCCATTAGAATACACGTTGGCCGTGTCGAAGGCGTTGATGCCCATATCGTAAGCTGCCTTGATGTGCTTCAAGCCTGAGAAAGGTGAGACCTTAGAATTATTTTTAGTAGCCGAAGGACGGGGCTTAGGATCGCACCCTCTTCTTCATTGAGGACCCAGCCTTGCCATTCAGGTGAGCCATAGCTCATGCAGCCTCTGGTGAGAGGGAAGAAACGTCGTCGACCTTTCGATGACTCGAAGCCGGAAATACGCACAAGATGAGACGAGAGACTTTAAGTCCGGACTTGCCCAGACGGACGTAAGGCATGTTCGTGGTGGATTGCTCGGTAGACGTCATATTGAAGGTCGAGGTTGTGAAGGGGTACGGTAGCGCTGAGGGTGATCTGAACCTACCCGGTGACTCTTATAAGCATTGAGATATCAAAGTGGAGTTGACGCGCCCCGAGAGAAGCCGAGGTACCGTGATGTCAAGTCTCTGTCAGACTCGTGACCTCCACCTCCATCCCAACTTCTAGCTTGCAAGGTTTAGGTGGATGTGGCGCACGAACGACCAATTGCCCGTGATAAACGGAAGTGGAGGTGGAGGGCTGCGATGCATCGTGATTCCGGGTATTGTTTCATCGAAGGCGACGTTATAGTTGGAGGACCTCGCAGTTCCATCTTGGGGGAAGGCCCGGGTGTGTTTCTAGTGCTGTGGTGTCGTGAGTCCTCGAGTGTCCTCCTAAATTGAGCGCTTGCGTTCCATAATGAACTTTTTCTGCGCAGATCCTTCGATATTTCTGAGAGTCAATAGAGTCTAGTTGGCTCATCGCAATGTATACTGTGGTGTTCTGCGTCGTGCGGTTCGGTTCCGGAAAAGGGAGATTTGTGAACCGTGGGATGTCTACCTCGTGCCAGCCTCAAACAAAACCTTTACGCTCTCCATCAAACTCCTCCCACCGTCGCGATGTTTGGGGGAACCTGGGGTCAGAATACTCAGCAAAACCAGCAGCAGCCAAACCCGACGACTGGGACCTTTGGCCAACCTGCACAGCCGACTGGATTTGGAGCAACAGGTAAGAGCATTCTTTCAGATTTATGTGGCGTGTTTTCGACTCGACGCCCTCCTCGCAGGTTTTGGCCAGACTGGCGCGTTCGGAGCTACCCAACCTCAGCAATCTGCCTTTGGAGCGACAACTAATCCTGGTACTGCAGGCTTTGGTAAGTGTGCGCACCGTGTTCGCGTGATTTCAATCGGGGCTAATCCCTCTCGTCGCACTCCGTAGGCGGTTTCAGCCAGCAACCTAAACCAGCCTTCGGCGCTACTGGAGGCATCTTTGGGCAACCTGGTACGTGCCTGCGCTCGTGGGATAAACGAATCTTGACTAACGTGTCGCAACGAAGCTGCAAATCCGACCACAACCGCAACTACTGGGTTTGGAGGGTTCGGCTCGACGACAGCCGCTACTGGTTTCGGAAGTACGTCCAACACCTCTGGTGGAGGCCTCTTCGGCCGTCCTGCCACCTCTTCAGGCGCATTTGGATCCTCAACGACTCCAGCTACGACTACAGGTGGACTGTTCGGAAACAAACCTCCCACTACAACCACTACAACAGCATTTGGCAACACTGGCTTCGGTCCCACCCCAGCAGGAACCATCAATGGAACCGCAAGTCCTACCTATCAAGTCACGTCCGAAAAAGAAGGGACAAACCAGGGCATGACCAACTATCAAGCCATCACCTGCATGCAAGCGTACAAGAACTATTCTTTCGAAGAATTGCGCTTACAAGATTACACTGCCGGACGGAAGACTGCCGCAAGCACTGGGTTTGGTGGAACCGGGGCCTTTGGGGCGACGGCCACCCCTGCCACGACCGCTGGTGCGTTCGGTCAGCCTGCTCCGACTACTACATTTGGTCAGCCTGCAGCCGGCACTACCGGTGCGTTCGGTACGACCACTACCACAGGTGCATTCGGCCAACCGGCTCAGCAACCGCAACAGCCAGCGACAGGCTTCGGAGGGTTTGGGCAGACCACCACCACTGGAGGCGGACTCTTTGGCCAGAACCAGCAACAGCAACAGCAGCAGCAACAGCAGCAGCAGCAACCGCAACAGCAGCAACCGGCTGCCGGTGGCTTTGGTACGACTACGGCTGGCTTCGGCACTGGTGGGGGACTGTTCGGGCAACAGCAGCAACAGCAACAGCAGCAGCAACCTCCTGCCACTGGCGGCCTCTTTGGCGCAACCACGACCACCGGTGGAGGATTTGGAGCCACCGCACCTAAACCGGCATTCGGAGGATTTGGCACAACCACTGCTACTCAGCCAGCTACCACTGGATTCGGATTCGGCCAGACCGGTGCAACCACCGCTGGAACGACTGGTGGACTATTCGGACAGAATCCCCAGCAACAACAGCAGCAACAGCAGCCCCAGCAAACCACGTTCGGCGGCTTTGGAGGTGAGTTAAATTTCTAAGGGCGTTAAGGTCGGATCACTGATCCCTGTGTCTCTAGCGACAAACACTGCTGCGCCCACGGGAGGTCTGTTCGGCAACAATACCCAAACCGCAACTCAGCCGGCGGCGGGTGGCCTCTTTGGCCAGAATACGCAACAGCAACAGCAACAGCCAGCGGCTGGCGGCTTTGGAACAACTGGCGGCTTCGGGACCGGTGGAGGATTGTTCGGCCAGCAGCAGCAACAACAACCTCAGCAGCAACAGCCTCAGCAGGCGACTACTGGTGGACGTGAGTATCATATTCGCCTCCTCAAGAATCGAGGATTAACTTTCCTTCAGTTTTCGGTCAGCAACCCGCTCAACAAAACCAACCCGCTGCTGGAGGACTTTTCGGCACCGCTTTCGGTCAAAATAATCAACAGCAACAGCAGCCCCAACAGCAGCAGCAATCTACTGGCCTTTTCGGAGGGGGCTTGTTTGCCCCAAAGCCTACCGCGCCCGTTACTGGAGGACTATTCGGCAACACCCAAAATCAAACAGTCCAGGCAACCGGAAGTGGCCTCTTTGGACAGAACACTCAACCCGCTCAGACTGGCGCAGGATTGTTTGGCGGTCTTGGCGCTTCAACAGTTGGCCAGCAACAGCAGCAACAACAGCAGCCGAACGGGCTCTTCGGCCAAAGACCAGGTGGATCGAATTTGTTTGGAAGTACCACCACGGGCACGACTGGAGGGGGGCTGTTCGGGTCGACCACTGCTGCTCAGGCCGCACCCAATAATAGTGGTTTCTACGGAACTCAAGCACCCGCTTCGAATGGTGGGCTTCTAGGTCAAAGCCAACAGCCCTTGATTGCTTCGCTCGAAGGGAACATCTACAACACCAATCCTCTATTGTCCGCCAGCGCCAGAGCCGATGCCTCTCACATCATCACCCTTGGAGATCGCGACAAACGCCCCGCAGTCGCTTACACCAAAAAGGCACTACCGAAAGTCACAACGCCGAAGCTTGGGCCGCTGCGCGGCTTCTCTACCCCTCCGCCTGGTGGATTGGGCTCATCCTCAACTGGCCTGGATCTGTCAATCGGCATTGGAGCTTCACCATTTGGTCGGCCGCAATCTGCTCAGGGAAGTCGGATCGGGATGGCGCTTGGCGGCTTGAGTGATAGCACAAGCTCATCGCCCGGTAAAGGTCTCGCGGCGGATGCGTTCAAGCCACGAAGCAGCGTCAAGAAACTCATCCTACCCAACAAGGTTGACCCAATGAGTTGGAACGAGACCCTCGACACCGCTGTTCAGACTATTCAAAGCGAATTCAGCATATCGAGTCCCTCCGTGAGCACAGCACCCCTCGGAACCCCGGGTGCTAGGAACAAAGTCACTTGGGATCCCCAGCTTGGACGTGCCGCTAGGGAGAACGCGATGACCAGCAGCACCTCTCGCCCCGCCGTTGGATCACCAAAGTTGTTTGGCGGGCAAACGCTAACCTCGTCTCAATTCGGTCCAAGCCGTCGTTTCTCTGGACCCTCCCCATCCGTCTCCACTGGCCGTCTCCCACCCGAATCCACCGAAGTCACTCCCTCGAAGACTCCAGTCTCAGCTCTCAAAAACAAGGGGCATTACGCGCCTAGCAAGGAACCGGGCGAGTACTGGACCGAGCCGCCAATGCATGAGTTGCGCGACATGAGCGTGGAGCAATTGAAGCATTTGGATGGCTTTAAAGTGCATCGAAATGGCTTTGGTTATATCGAGTTCCGTGAGCCGGTTGATTTGACGACTGTGAAGAACGTCGAAGATATTCCAGGCAACTACGTCGTGTTCGATGCCAAGGAGTGCACGGTCTATCCGGACGAAAGCGAGAAGCCTGATCAAGGAGAGGGAATGAACGTCCGAGCCAGGATTTCGCTCGTTCAATGCTGGCCTGTCGAAAAGGCTACACAGCAGCCCATCACCGATCCCAAGCATCCCAAGATCCTGGCTCACGTCAAGAAGCTCAAGGGAATCGAAGATACCACCTTCAAGAGTTACGATGCCCCTACCGGCACATGGGTCTTCGAAGTTCCGCACTTCACTCGCTATGGTTTGGACGACGACGACGATGAAGAGGAGGAAGCGGAGGTTGAGATGGAGGTGCCTCAAGAAACGACCACCCCCCTTGGAACTCCTTCAAAATCCATTCCCGCCCCCGAACCCAGTCCTGGTATTCGGTCCGAGTCTGCACGTAGCGAAGAGATGGTAGTCGATGACGGGCAGGCTGAGCAGGAAGGAGAATTCTCGGACGCTCCTCGCTCGGAAGACGATATCGAGTACGCGACTGAGGAAGAACAGCCGGCTCCAGCTCCAGTCTCCAGGCCTTGGGCTTCGACCCTAGGCCTGGATCCTCAACGCGTTAACGTCATGCAAGCGTCGTTCTTCCATACTGCACCAGAGGAGACTGCGCAAGCTCCTTCTCGTCTTCGGACATTCGACAACCATACGCGGAAGGGTTCGAGCTTGGGTGAGGAGACTCAACAACGAAGGCAACCTGGGTCGATGGGGGTGAGCTTTACTTCCTTGTAACCTAATCAGATACTTCCCATATATGCAATACCAACGGTTCTTTGTTTCTATCTTTTCTTTTGCGTGTCGTCGCGTGCATCTTTTAGCAGGTCAGTCAAGGACTTCAGCCACAACGTCAACAACGTCCCGCGCCGATCCCAGCACCACCGGTAGTAACCCCTTTGCGTGAACTCAAACTCGAAGAGTATCAAAAATCGATTGCGTTTGGCGCTGAATCATCTTTCGTTGACGCCGGCTTGGCCATGGCTCGGTCGTTCCGGGTAGGGTGGGGCCCCAACGGTTTGCTGGCCCATTCTGGCAAATTGTGTGGACTGACCGACTCTGGGTGTGTCCATGATGTCCAAAGCGTCGACAGATGAGAGCTGATATTCTGGTCCCCTTTAGTGTGCATGCCTCCACTACGATAACCGTTGAGCGTATGACTGTCCTCTCGGCAGATTTGGTTCGTTTTATATCCTTTGGTCCTTTCCCCGTTCCCCACTCTCCTGACCTGTGATAATCCCCTAGGATGTGGAAGCTTCTCGAGCATCAAAACTGTTTGAAGTTCAAACGCAAAATACCGACATCGAGGTCGATGAGGACGGAGTTCCTGTGGCTGTCCCCAGACCAGAGGTTCGCTTTGGGGACTATTGCAAGATGTTTGAAAGCGAAGATCGCTCGATGGAAGCAAGCTTGTGGAGGCTTGGAGCAGCCCTTTTCGACCACATCGACATTCAACTCAAGGAAGACGTCTCCTGGGACATCCGCAAAACGGTCGAAGGACTTCGGTACAAGACCTCGCTTTCCGATTGGTTGGAGAAGACTGTTGAGCCTGCGGTGAAACGTGACTTAGCCCTCCAGGATCACGGAACGGCTGCCCGCCGTGCGTTCGCCATGCTCACCGGACATCAGGTCGAGCAAGCTACCGAAACAGCCATGAATGCTGGCGATCTAAACCTCGCCGCCCTCATATCCCAGGCTGGCGGAGATGATGTGTTCAAGGGTTTCCTCGTGATGCAGCTCAACCAGTGGAAGGACGGAGAAATGGATTCCTTTATGGACCCCGCGTATTGGAACGTCGTGGCATTATTGGCTGGTTTGCATCAAACACCTAACCGCTCCACGGGATCACGCCAGCCGCCAGACCGCAACTTGTTTGCCAGCTTGGACTGGAAGCGGGTGTTTGGCTTACATCTCTGGTACGGCACTTCGCTGGAGGATACACACGAGACCGCTCTCCAGCAGGCGTTGTCCACTGGTCCTGGATTGAAACCTCGTCCTTGGTATGTAGAGGAACCACCAAAGTCCCAGCGACTGTGGAAAGTTGGATCCGGGCAAGCAACAGAAGATGGTCTCTTCCATTTGATTCGACTGCCAATGGACCCAACGCTACAGTTGGACGTCGCCCTAAACCCAAGAGGCTTCTCGCCTAGTCCAATGGACTACCGCCTCCCCTGGCACTTGTACATCCTTCTCGCAACTGTTCTCCGCAAGAGGGACTTTGGCGATCGTGCAGAGATTGGGAGGGGTAACATGGAGGATGAGGACGAAATGGAGAGTGCTCCGTTGGGGACGAGCGTGCTTGCTCAGTCGGTAACATTGAGTTATGCTTCTCAACTCGAGTACATTGGCGAGAAAGAAAAGGCATTGTTTGTTCTACTCCACTTGGAGCAAGCCGAAGGGTGAGTTTGTTCTCGTTTTTCTGAGACGGTGCATCTCTAATAAGTTACCCCGCAGCCGAGCGATTGCCATCAAACAACTCTTGGCTCGTCACGCAGGAGAGTGGGATGTAGACCTCCTGACAGGCCAACTTTCTATCCCTCCTACATGGATTGCGGAGGCCAATGTTAGTACTGATACTGGCTTATGTGCCATGGCTTATCGCTCACCTTCATTTGCAGGGCATTCGTGCAAGATATGACCACGATGTCTTCCAAGCTTACCAATGTTTCCTGGAAGGTGGCCAACAACAACTCGCTCACAACATCGCATTGAACGAGCTAGCACCAGAAGTTGTCCTACGTGGGGACCCTGAAGTACTCAAGTCCCTGTTCGGAAACTTCACGCCCAGCGAGATATCAGGATGGCATGACACTGGCAATGTGAGCTTTTTCATTCTTGTCTCGCTCTCAGAGCCTCACCATAGAACCCTCAATCTTCTCAGCTCTACCTCCAATATGCCGAATGCGTTACAAAAATTCCAAAGCTTCTTGCAGCGCTGGCAAAGGAGGGCGATGCCGAGCCCGACGTCGTCCAGCAAGCTGAATTAGAGCGTCTAGCGCAGTCGGTACCTCACCTCCTGGAAAACCTACCCAAGATGTTTGAACATAGGGATGATCTCCGACAACGCGTCTGCCTCGCTGAGATGCTTTCTCAACTGCTGAGGCTAGTCAGTCCTTTGAGGATGTACGGTATTGTGAGTACCCTTGGGCTCTTCCGCCTCCTCTGCCTTCGTTTGACAAACCCCACTCCAGGTGGCGCGACCCCATACATCTTCCGGGATGCTGCCTGAACAAGCCAGGTTGCAACATGTGCAGTCTTCCTCACGAGAAAGGCTCTTCCGCGCTTTGGAGGTTGCCTCATACGCTTAGTAGATACGATATACAGTACATTCCCGAACTCGCTTGGATATTTTGTGTTGTTCATGTCTCTACCTCTCTGATCCTGTTTTCTAAATTGATCCCTTGTTCCTTTAATGCGGTTGTCTGCGGCATTCCATGTGACCACGATCGACGATATCGAAGTTACACTGAAAATTCCAGACACAATAGCTGACAACGACACTACGGAGTTTTGATGAAAGCTACATAAGTTCGATGCTCCCTATTGTAAACGTGTTTTGGATCTAGATCTTGGTAGCCCGTTTCTGACGTGTCTGTCAACGCCGTTCGGTGAACTGAGGGAAGGTCCGTGGCGACGCGTGAGAATATCAGGGGAACAGGATGTCGCCAAGCCCGATTTAGGATTCGACCTTGAGATGGTTAAAGCGTCTGCTCCGTTCAAGGACAATCAGCCTCTTGCGACTCCGTTGCTACGTCCACGGACACGGTACCCGCCTTGCGACCAAACAAAACTGTTGACTCGTCCTAGAAGCGCAGCCTTCGTGGAAGGACCCCCTTAAAAGAAACAGAAGAAGCGGATGGATCTCATGACCATCAAATTTCGCTTCCCATTCCAAGAGTTCGAAGTGGAGGAGAAGGATGGCGACGTCGCTTTGACTGTAGGCACCAGACGATCTATGGGATACATCACAGTCTCACCGAGCCTTTACGGTAGCTTACCGACCTTCGAATGATCGACCTTTCATATGCCCTGCGGAGCAAGCCTTCGTGGTGGATAAAATTCGGCGGACCCCGCGATCCGGACAAAGTGGAAAGAGGAAGCACTTCAGCATGAGATTCGAGATGGCAAGCTATCCGAGGCAGAGGTGGAATGGGTTCTGGACGAGCTGGAAGATTACGCCACATTGAGGGATGATGACACCGGAGTCCAGGTACGTCCGCCCGAACACGCATGTTCAAGAGCCATCCCACTCACATCATGAGCATTGGTGTTTGCTTAGCCATCTTGCCATGTCCGAGTTTATGAAGCCGACAAGCTCATTCCCGCGCAACTGAAGTCTAGACTAGTTGCGGCCGCCAGTGTCTTTGAAAATGTCCCCGAAGAAGAAAAGGACTGGCACCCGCGTTCGGACAATATAGTTCTCGATCTGGTCCATCCGTCACTATTTTGCACGGTATATGGCCGCACATTGGCTTGGACGACGGATTCGGATGGGAAGCGGCACCTCGAGCCTCTAAAACCCCCGGTTCGCGACCAAGACTCATGGTCGTATTCGGAGAAGTTCTCTTGGATTCCAACGAACTTTCAGCTCAGCAAGAACGGCGAACCGGCCAAAGCCCAAGGGTACATCAACAACGTGCATCCTGAGCAACACAAAGATCTCATTCCAGTTATCGAAGGCCTCGTCGGTCGCTTTTCACTCTTATGGGACCGGGTCTTGACTGATCTTCATCCTCTGAATGAGGATTCACTTCCTGGCCGGGTGCGGGTCGTTGGTATGTACGAGTGGCAAGAGACCGAAACATCTCCTGCTGAGCCTGAATGGGACGTCTATCAAAGACTGGGCCGAGAGGAGTGGGAAAGGCAGTACGCCGCCTGGGAGGAAAGCCGAGTCATTGCCGTACCGACCGTGAGCAAGCGCGGGTATCGTGAAGGTGACAAGAATATCACTCGCCGCAAGGTCTACTATTCGATTCAAGCGAAGCAAGTTCAAGTGATTGTAAAGCTAGCTAACATTTATCTCGTATGTATCTTGAAGCGGGAGCGATGGTTCTTCCGTGCTTACAACCTCTTTTACCGTGTCGGCAGACTCCCGAAAAGCCGGAATATCCCGGTGGGAAGTGGCACGTCGAGGGTATGGCAAACGAGCGCATTGTCGCATCTGGAATATACTATTACGACTGCGAAAATATCACCGAGAGTCAGCTTGCTTTCCGCCAGGCGGTGTCGTTTAATCGCCGTGTGGGCTACGAGCAGAGCGATGATCGAGGTATTAAGCTGACATGGGGTCTGGAGGAGTAAGGCTGCTTTTCTTTACCAAAACCTCCGCCCACTGACCTCGCGGCACCTGACATAGGGGCGCTGGAAGTAACCAAGTTGTCGGTGCGGTCAAGACGTCTGCGGATCGCTGCATTGCCTTCCCAAATATCTATCAACACCAAGTTTCCTCATTCAAGCTCATCGACCCTTCAAAGCCGGGACATCGCAAGATTGTGGCATTGTTCTTAGTTGATCCGGAGCACCGCATTCCCTCGACAACGGATATCCCTCCCCAGCAGGCTCATTGGACACGCGAAGCCATATTCGATTCTATCAACACTAACAAAATTAAAGTCCCTCTCCCTGTGGAGCTGGTCGATATGGTTACCGACTGTGTTGACAACGTCATGACTCTGGGAGAAGCCAAGATCTACAGGGAGCAGCTAATGGATGAGAGGACGGCGTTTGTGGGGGTGGTGGACGAACTGCATTTTGCCGCAGAGTTTAGCTTCTGCGAACACTAAATGCCATTTCAATTGATGCTTGTATTTTAGCTTGTGGATATTGAAGAAACTTGAGTCGATTTTCCGAGTGCCGCGTAGTCTCATAGTTCGACACCTACCAGATCGTCCGTGATGCATTCTATCCCCTCACAAAATCAGGTACATTGTGTCTCAATTCAGATTCGTCAACATGAAGACACGTGCTTTACGTGTTCTATTAAAGTTATTTTCGGCTCTCTGAGCTCCATTCCTGACGGTTGTCGAGCCTGAGGAAGGGCAAATCGGCCGAGGTTTCCGCACAGCCTCACCGCAACCCGCGAGAGTCTCAGAATATATAAGCCAATGAAAGATTCCTTAGAGAGACCCGATACATATCGATCTAAGGTATTGTGTCGGCGAACAGACGGTGGGCCTGCCGGTCTGTGGCGATGCGTGAGAAAGCTCTGGCAAGCCACCAAGTAGACAACCTCTTCCGAATCCAGATCATACGTAAAGATGAGAGCTTCAACCTCCCCTTTCCCTTCGACAGCAGCCAACCTCTTGCGAAAACTTTGCCATAAGCGCAGTGAATTTTCCGCGGTACTCACTCTACCACCACCAAAAACCCCAGCACGGCTCCTTCCCGAAGAGGAACGACTTTGAAAGCAACCTGAAGCATTGATGGGACCCAATTTTCGTTTCCCTTTCCAAAAATTCGACGTGGAGGAGGAGGATGGCGACCTCGCTTTCACTGTAGGCACCAAACGATCTATGAAATACGCCACAGTCTAACCGAGCCTTCACGGTAGCTTACGGACCTTCGGATGATCGACCTTTCATATGCCCTGCGGAGCAAGCCGTCATGGTGGACAAAGTTTAAAGACCCTGCGATCCGGACAAAATGGAAAGAAGAAGCACTCCAGCATGTGATTCGAGATGGCAAGCTATCCGAGGCGGAGGTGGAATGGGTTCTGGACGAGCTGGAGGATTACGCCACAATGAGGGATAACAACACAGGAATCCAAGTACGCCTACTTGATCATGCACGTCCGGGATACATTCCACTAATCTTCTGAGAATTTGTTCTCGCTTAGCCATCTTGCCATGTCCGGATTTACGAATCCGACAAGCTCATTCCCGAGCAACTGAAGTCTACCCTAGTCACGGCCGCCAGTGTCTTTGAAAATGTACCCGAAGCAGAAAAGGACTGGCACCCCCGTTCGGACAATATGGTTCTCGATCTGGTCCATCCGTCACTGTTTTGCACCGTGTATGGCCGCACATTGGCTTGGACGACCGACTCGGACGGAAAGCGACACCTCGGTCCTCTTAAACCTCCAGCTCAGGACCAAGATTCGTGGTCGTATTCGGAGAAATTCTCTTGGATTTCAACGGACTTCCAGCTCAGCAAGAATGGTGAACCGGCCAAAGCCCTAGGATACATCAACAACGTGCATCCCGAGCAACACAAAGCACTCGTTTCCGTTATCGAAGGCCTGGTCGGTCGCTTTTCACTGTTGTGGGACAAGGTCCTGACCGATCATCACTCGGGAAACGATGGGATGCTCCCTGACCGCCGCGTTGTGGGTATGTACAAGTGGAAAGAGACTGAAACTTCTCTCCCTCGTCCTACGTACAAAGACTACGAGGAGCTGGGATCAGAAGAGTACAACAGGCGATACAGAGCCTGGGAGCAAAGCAGAGCCATCGTCGTCCCGACCGTTGGCAAGCAAGGATATCGTGAATCTGGCAATAACGTCGCTGAGCGCAGAATCGAATATTCGATTCAAGGAAAGCAAGTTCAAGTGATTGTTAAGTTGGCTAATATACATCTCGTAAGTGTCTTGGAGCACGAGCGACGCTGTTGCGTGAGCCGACATACTCTTTTACGGTGTTCGGTAGAGTCCTGAGAAGCCGGAATACCCAGGTGGAAAGTGGCACGTCGAGGGCATGGCCAATGAGCGCATTGTCGCCTCTGGTATCTACTATTACGACTGCGAAAACATCACCGAGAGTCAGCTAGCTTTCCGTCAAGCGGTATCGTTTGGCCCAGATGCAGACTACGAGCAGAGCGACGGCCTGGGTATCAAGTTGACATGGGGTCTGGAGGAGTAAGGCTGTTTGGATCGCCGAAGCCTCCCTATACTAATTTCGCTTGATACAGGGGCAATGGAAGTAACCAAGTTGTCGGAGCGGTCAAGACATCTGCGGACCGGTGCATTGCCTTCCCGAATATCTATCAACACCAAGTTTCCTCGTTCAAGCTAGTCGACCCTTCCAAGCCGGGACATCGCAAAATTGTGGCATTGTTCCTAGTTGATCCGGAGCACCGCATTCCCTCGACAACGGACATCCCTCCCCAGCAGGCCCACTGGACACGCGAAGCAGTTTTTGACTCTTTCATCAAGGAACAAGTGAAGGTCCCTCTCCCTGTGGAGCTTGTCGACATGGTCGCAGATCATGTCGACAATGTCATGACTATGGAAGAAGCAAAAACATACAGGGAGCAGTTGATGGATGAGAGGACGGCGTTTGTGGGTGTTGTGGATGAACAGCATTTTGCCACAGAGTTCAGCTTCTGCGAACACTGAAAGTCACTTCCCCCGATGCTTGCATTCTAGTTGATAATGTAGAAGGAATTTGAGTTGATTTCCAAGCACCGCGTACTCTCGCAGTCTCAGATCACCGACCCGACCGTCGGCGTCCGTAAACTCTGATTGATTGTCGCATTCTATTTCCCAACCTTTTCAATCACAAAGTATCCTCACACGGAGAAGCCCAAGTCATTCATATTCTCCCGGAGATCTCACCAACCGCATCCATTAGACAAGGATCCTGCATTCGGAGCCACATTGTTGGTTGGGCCATTCGATCCCATGGGCACTTGTCCAGGCCCAGACACTCTGAGAACAGCACATCGGATAACTGTTTTGAAGGAAAGGCGTATACTACATGCATTCGACCTGAAATTCCCCCGAGATTTCTCTTGGCTGTTAGGGCCCCGTTGACGATTCCGGCAAGAACCGAGGGAAGGGCAAATCGGCAGAATCTTCGCGAAGCCTCATCGCAACCCCTATAAGAATCGGGATATATAAGCAAATAAAGAGCCCCAAGAGAGATACCCATATGTGTTGGTTCATCGCGTCCCGCTGGCCAACAGACGTTGACCCGCTCATTCGTGGCGGCGCGTGAGAAAGCCCGGCAGGCAAAGCTAGGTCGCTGCATTGCCTTTTCGAATATCTATCAACACCGAGTTTCCTCTTTCAAGCTGATTGACCCTTCGAAGCCGGGACATCGCAAGACTGTGGAACTATTCCTTATTGATCCGGAGAACCGTATTCCTTCAACGACGGACATCCCTCCACAGCAGACGCATTGGACACGCGACGCCGCTCTCGACGCCTTCATGGGGGACCAAATGAAGGTCCCTCTCCCCGTGGAGCTGGTCGAGATGATTGTGGATAATGTTGACAATGGCATGACTCTGGAGCAATCTAAGGCGTATAGGGAGCAGTTGACGGATGAGAGGGCGGCATTTGTGGGCGTCGTGTACGAAGAGCATTGTTTGGCTTCCCTGCAATATTTGATTAGTGGTACGAATTCGAGGTTATTTGTCAAGCACCGCGCGGCCTTTCGTACTTGCATGGAACACTCATTCCGATTACGGCACCAATCCCAAGGCAGAGGACAGTTGTTTCAGTGTTCCTGGTCGACAAACATGAAAAATCGCACCCGCTCGAAAACGGAAGCTTGTGGCACGGTCATTCAGTTTAAGAAATGTACAAGGGTTTGTTTGTGTGAGAATGAATCACGTTTGATACTTGCAATCGGGGTTCTTCCTGGGATTGAAAGCGTTTGCGGCGGATTGCGGCGTTCGCTGCAGGTTGTTTGTGCCTCCCCGGTGACACGTGATAAGTTGACCGAGTTCCACCAACCGGTTATAGCTCTTAACCGTTGACCTCCTTTGTCACTATCCATCCTTGCACACAGTCCGGTGTCCCGAAGGCTCCCAGCGGTCCTCACCACCCTTCATCGACAGGCCTTCGACGTCTGTCAAGTGACTTTCAGTTCCGACTAGTCCCGGAAGACATTCCAGCGTCGTTGGCGGACTTGTGTAGCGCAGCCCGGTGAGTACGACCCCAGCGACCTTATAATTGGTCAATGGCTAATGCGGGAGCGTTATATAGAGCCGTTTTCTTTTCATGTCGTTAGCCTCGAGTCAACGGAGTCGAGGCCTTATCACTGGCTTCAAACTGTGGTCTCAAGCTTTCCACCGCACTCTGTCCATCTCCCATCATTTGCGTCTCAACATGGATTTGACACAAAATAGCAAGAGACCAGAAAACTGGAAGGATGCTGCACCTTTCCCTCCCGCGAACACAGCCACCTTTGCTGGTCAAGAGTCGCTGCCAAAGCTTCCGCTGCCGGAGCTTGATACCACCCTGTCTACACTACGGAGATCGTTGAAAGCACTAGCTTGGAGTGACAATGAAATAAACGAAGTCGAGGGGAAGATTCGAGAGTTTGAGAAGGAGGGTGGAATGGGGCGGACCCTGCATGGTAGGTTGACCGCGCGACGGGACGACGTCAACATAAAACATTGGTTGGAAGACTTTTGGGATAATGTATGCGGTTTTTTCCTATACCACGTTTTTTCAACTCAATTAACTTTCGCTTTCCTATAGACTGGATACCTGAAGTACCGGGATTCTGTGAGTATTGGCTCACCTGTATGGTACACCGATTAATCCGACTGATTCGGTTCCCCATGTCCCCAGGTTATGATCAACGTCTCCTATTATTGTGCGTTTGATTCACGGATGGGCTAGGGCCTGATTATCATTGACCAACTACGCTCCACACGCAGATTGTTTCTCGCACCACCCAAGCCACTTACCTCAGACGGCCGTCTCTCGTGCTGCATACCTTATTCGCGCAGCGCTACTGGAGCGAAGGGCTTATAAACAAGGGACCATGCTTCCCGAGATGAACCGAAAGGATCCCATTTGCATGGATACGTGGCGGTAAGCCTTTCCGAATTTACCTTGGGAGCGTTGACGTGCTGAGAGTAGTTCTGGGCATCGTTAGCTGGATGTTCGACTGCTGCCGTATTCCAGGTCTGGAAGGGGCTGATTGGTCTGTCACGGGTGCCAAACCCTCCGATACAGGAAATGAAGGTCATATTATTGTGCTCAGACGGAACCGCCCGTGGAAGATGGAGGTGTCCAAGGATGGGCGTTTGTTGGGCGTAGCCGAAATCGAGAGGTAAACGTAATTATTCATATCCCAAGTCTTTTACTTACGGACTGCGATAGACAACTTAAGCATATCTACGAAAATACCGCCGATGAGGGCCCAGACGTTGGTGTCTTGACATCAAACAACAGGGACACGTGGGCAAAGGCGAGTTCACCGCGCTTCAGCCTCTTCGTGTGCTTCCTCCTAACTTGAGATTTGTTCAGGACTACGCATCTCTCGCTGCTGCAGATCGCCAGAATGCCACCAACCTCGAGGACATCGTCACCGCCGCATTTGTGGTCTGTCTTGACACCGCACGGCCCGCCAATCCGCTTGAATTGTCAAGACTTGCTTTCCATGGAGGCGTAAATGGCGAGATGCTCGGTAACCGGTGGTACGTCAGCACGGAGAAAAACGTCACTGCGAGTCTGGGGAACTGACATATGGCCTTGTACAGGTGGGATAAACCAGCGCAGATCATTGTCTGCGACAACGCGGAAGCCGCGTACGTGGGCGAACACTCAGTCATGGACGGGACTCCCAGCGTCACGATGCTCGACCGGATGCTCTCCGCGATCAAGCGTCCCGACTTTGATCATGGCAATACCGAAAACCAAATCGACACGCTCGCACCTCCTGCCCAGCTGGAATGGAAGACGACGTCTTCCATCCAAAATGCGATCGCATCCGCAAGAACAGCGGCACAGGAAAACGTCGGAAAGCAAGCCATGGGCATGACGTCGGCGTCATACGGAAGAGACGCGATCAAGAAGTTCGGATTTTCACCCGATGCTTGGGCGCAAATGGTCATTCAGCTCGCGTATCATCGCCTAGTAGCGTCGACGTCGCCTCATAAGAACGGGCGCAGGAGGGATGGTGGTACCTACGAAGCTGCGTCGACTCGAGGTTTCCTGAAGGGACGAACTGAGACGGTTCGAGTGGTGACCGAAGAGTCGATGGCGTGGTGCGACTCTATGGATGATTCCAACACGACAGAAGAAGAACGGATACGGTTGTTCAAGGTCGCGACGAAGAAGCAAGGGGAGGACGCTATCAAGGCTGTCAAGGCGATGGGTATCGACCGTCACCTCTTTGGTAAGATGGGGATCCGAAGATAGGCGCATTCAGCTCTGATCTGTGCTGTGGACGCAGGGCTACAAAATGTGTTGAAACCTGGCGAAGATGTTCCTGAACTTTTCAAGGATCCCTTGTTCGTCAGAGCGAAGACTTGGGTAAGTCCTTCTGCTGTATTGCTTTCGCAGTGGGCAATGACACTAACTGGTTTATAGATCGTTAGTACTTCGGCAATCTTCAGCCCTCACTTCACTCGAGGGTACGGGTGGGGTCAGGTGGTTCCCAACGGATTTGGCGTTGCTTACATGACGGGTTTCCCTGATGGTACGTCACGGACACACCCTCCTCCTGAGTGATAATAATGATTTATATTATTTCAGAACTCAAATTCACGGTAACCTCCCTGAACGACCAACCCAACGCTCAATTCGTCGAAGAGCTCGTCAAAGCAGCGGAGGATTTGAAACGTCTTTTCGAGTCACAGGACAACTCGCTCAAGTCGCTTATGTAGCTTTTTGATATAGAATCCTGTTTTGATGTCGAACTGGCATGCGTTCTTAGCGTCCTGGATGATGATACGGGTCGCGTAGAATGAACCGTGAGACAGGGCGTGGATTTCAGTAATAACTTTAACCAAACGTAAACCTTCATCCCTCTGCCTCCAACGGTTCCCTTCGTACGTGACTGATCAAGGTGAGAACCGCTAGTATGATAATACTTGATACGTATTCCAGTTAGACGACCTTCTCGCCTGATTTTCGCTTTCTATCCTAAGATACCAGACCCTCGTCTCCCCCGCGTTATTCGAACAATCCATCCGAAACCGAAAATCCGCTAAACTCAGCGGTAAGGTCTTGCCTCGCTCTGTTTCTCCATCCCTTGCTGTTATAAAAACGCTGGGACACGCCGGCACTCTTCCAGAAAACCACCATGACGCACAGCCAAGCTCCGGTTGCTTCATTGAACGCATTCCCGCTGGAACTCTGATTATTAATCGCTCCCGAATCTGTGGCTGACTCGGACCAGGATTCGCGAGCTGTCGTACGTCTTACCAACATAGACGCCCGAATGCGGAACTTGGTTGTCAACACCCGCGGGACCCCGAGTTATGGAGCAAGTTCAGGATTTCAAGCTCTGAATCCTCTCGCCAACTCGGAGACCTCTTCATCCTCAGATCTGGGGAACGCGCTTTTGGATCTTCTCATTTCTCTTGATTGGTTTTTGTTGCAGAAGCAGGGGTTCGGTAGTCTCTTAAAATACTTCCGGCACGCTTCCGGCTCGGTAGTCTCTTGAAATACTTCCGACGCGCTTCCAAATGGATCGCTCGACTCTCAGTTTACATCAAGTACCAGTTCTCACTCAACCTCCTCAACAGCCTCCTAGGAGCAGTTGAGCTTCCTCTGCTAGAACATATTGAGGTTGACTACGACGAGGAGGAACACGTAGGATTTGGCGGTTCCATGTCACTCCCTTCTAATGGTGCCAACCTTCATTCCATCTCTCTTGCACGTGTCCAAACAGAGCCATTCTGTAGGCTAGACCTAGACAAATTAACTTACATCCACCTCGAAGCTGGGAACGGTGGGAGCCGCTGAACCTGTCATTGATCTCCTTCCTTCAAGCTGCGACATCTCTCCAAGAGCTCCACTTCGTCGGGGAGCAAGGAGCAGTTGATGGAGGGCCCAATGTAGAGGGCAATCGTTTTAGTGCTCCTGGTTGACAAGCATGAAGAATCGTACCTGCTCGAAAACGGAAGCTTGTAGCATGGTCCTTCAAATTAAGAAATGTACAACTTACAAGGTTTATAGCTTCTTTGAGAATGAATCACGTTTGATATTTGCAACCGGGTTCTTCTTGAGATTGAGAGCTTTTGCGGCGTTCGTTGTTGCTTGTTTGTGTGTCCTTGGTGACACGTGATAGGATTGGCTGAGTTCCACCGACCGGTAATTGACCTCCATTCTCACTCTCCCATGCATCCTTTCACACACTCCGGTATCCTGAAGGCTCCCAGTGGTCCTCATCACCCTCACCAACAGGTCTTCGACGTCTTTCAAGTGACTTTGAGTCCCGGAAGACACCCTCGCGTCGTTGGCAGACTTGTGTAGCGCAGCCCGGTGAGTACGACCCCAAAGACTTTATAATTGTCCATGACTAATGTGGGAGCGTTATATAGAGCCATTTTCCTATCATGTCGTTAGTCTCGAGTCTACGCAGCCGAAGCCTAATCACTGGCTCCAAACTGTGGTCTCAAGCTTTCCACCGGACTCTGTCCATCTCCCATCATCTGCGCCTCAACAAGGATTTGATACAGAATAGCAAGAGACCGGAAAACTGGAAGGATGCTGCACCTTTCCCTCCCGCGAACACAGTCACCTTTGCTAGTCAAGAGTCGCTGCCAAAACTCCCATTGCCCGAGCTTAATATTACGCTCTCTACACTGCGGACATCATTAAAGGGACTCGCTTGGAGTGACAATGAGATCAATGAAGTCGAAGGGAAGATTCGAGGGTTTGAGAAAGAGGGTGGAATGGGGCGGACCCTGCACGGCAGGTTGACCGCACGACGGAACGACATCAACGTAAAACATTGGTTGGAAGACTTTTGGGATGATGTAAGCGGTTTCTACGATGCCCAGTTCCCTCAAGTCAATCGATTTTTACTTTCTTATAGACTGCGTATCTGAAGTATCGGGATCCCGTAAGTACTTGCTCATCTTAGTGGACCAAACCACCTTACCGATCCGTTCCTCGTGCCCCCAGGTTATGATCAACGTCTCTTATTACTGTGCGCTTGATTTAAGGACGAGCTAGAGTTTGGCTGGCATTGACCAACCACGCTCCACACACAGTTTGCTTCTCGCATCACCCAGGCCACTTACCTCAAACAGCCGTTTCTCGTGCCGCATATCTGATTCGGGCAGCGTTACTGGAGCGAAGAGCTTACAAGCAAGGGACTATGCTGCCCGAGATCAATCGGAATGATTCCATCTGCATGGATACGTGGCGGTAAGCTTTTCCGGATTTACCTCGGGAGCGTTGGCGTGCTGACGATAGTTCTGGGCATCATTAGCTGGATGTTCGACTGCTGCCGTATTCCAGGTCTGGAAGGGACTGATTGGTCTGTCACTGGTGCCAAGCCATCAGATACAGGAAATGAAGGTCATATTATCGTGCTTAGACGAAACCGCCCGTGGAAGATGGAGGTGTCCAAGGATGGGCGTTTGTTGAGTGTAGCTGAAATCGAGAGGTAAGCGTAGTTATTCATACCTCAAGGCTTTCACTTACCCGCTGTGATAGGCAAATTGAACATATCTACGAAAATACCGCCGACGAGGGCCCAGAAGTTGGTGTCTTGACATCAAACAACAGGGACACCTGGGCAAAGGTGAGTTGATTACGCTTCAGCCTCTTCGTGTGCTCCCTCGGCCTGACCTGAGATTTGCTCAGGACTACGCATCTCTCGCTGCTGCAGATCGCCAGAATGCCACCAACCTCGAGGACATCGTCACCGCCGCATTTGTGGTCTGTCTTGACACCGCACGGCCCGCCAATCCGCTTGAATTGTCACGACTTGCTTTCCATGGGGGCGTAAATGGAGAGATGCTCGGTAACCGATGGTACCTCCGCACGTCGAAAAACGTCACTGCGAGTCTGGGGAGCTGAAATGATGGTCTTGTACAGGTGGGACAAACCAGCGCAGATCGTCATCTGCGACAACGCCGAAGCCGCGTACGTGGGCGAACACTCCGCCATGGACGGGACTCCGAGCGTCACGATGCTCGACCGAATGCTCTCCGCGATTAAGCGTCCCGACTTTGATCACGGCAACACCGAAGACCAGATCGACACGCTCGCACCTCCTTCTCGACTAGAATGGAAAACACCGTCTTCCATCCAAAACGCTATCGCATCCGCAAGAAAAGCGGCACAGGAAAACCTCAGAAAGCAAGCTATGGGCATGACCTCGACGTCGTACGGAAGAGACGCGATCAAGAAGTTCGGATTCTCTCCCGATGCTTGGACTCAAATGCTCATTCAGCTCGCGTACCATCGCTTGATAGCGTCGACATTGCCTCATAAGAACGGACGCAGGAGGGATGGTGGCACCTACGAAGCAGCGTCGACTCGGGGTTTCCTGAAGGGCCGTACCGAGACGATCCGAGCGGTGACTGAGGAGTCGATGGCGTGGTGTGACTCTATGGATGATCCCAATGCAAGCGAAGAAGAGCGGATACGGTTGTTCAAGGTCGCGACGAAGAAGCAAGGGGAGGACGTTGTCAAGGCTGTCAAGGCGATGGGTATCGACCGTCACCTCTTTGGTAAGATGGGGATCCTAAGATAGGTGCGTTCAGCTCTGATCCGTTCTGTGAACGTAGGGCTGCAAAATATGTTGAAACTAGGCGAAGACATTCCTGAACTCTTCAAGGATCCCTTGTTCGTCAGAGCGAAGACTTGGGTAAGTCCCTCTGCTGTATTGCTTTCGGAGTAGGCAGTGAAACTAACTGGTTTATGGCCATAGATCGTCAGTACTTCAGTAATCTTCAGCTCCCACTTCACTCGTGGGTACGGCTGGGGTCAAGTGGTCCCTAACGGATTTGGCGTTGCTTACATGACAGGTTTCTCCGATGGTACGTCACGGACACACCTCTCCTCCTGAGTGATAATAATTTGTTTTTATTCCAGAACTCAAATTCACGGTAACTTCCCTGAACGACCAACCCAACGCCCAATTCGTCGAAGAGCTCGTCAAAGCAGCGGAGGATTTGAAACGTCTTTTCGAGTCACAGGACAACTCGCTCAAGTCGCTTATGTAGCTTTCTGATATAGAGTCCTGTTGGGGTTGATGTCGAATTGGCGACTCTTAGCCGTCTCTCTGGATGATGATCCCTTCCAATCCTTGCTCTCGTGATCGCGCGGGTCGCGTAGAAAGAATCGTGAGACAGGGCGCCAATTTCAGCAACAACTTCACCAACGTTAAACCGTCCGAGTCTGCCCTCTGCCTACGACAGCTCCCTCCGTACGTGACTGATCAAGGTGAGAATTACTATTTTAAGAATACTTTCTACACGTATTCTGGTTGGGGGACCTTCTCGCCTGATTTTCGCTTTCCATCGTAGATCGGACGCTCTTCTCGCTCAGGTCGTTTGAGCAGTCCACCTGAAACCAAAGATCTGCTAAAACCAAAGATAAGGCCTTGCGCTGCTTTACCTATCTACTCCTGCTGCTCTGAAGATCTGAAACACGCCGGTACCCGTCTAGAAAACCACCATGACGCGCGCCCAAGCTTCGGTTGTTTCATTGAACGCACTCCCGCTGGAACTCTGCTTATTAATCACTCGCGAGGCTGTGGCCGACTCGGACCATGATCCACGAGATGTCGTACGTCTTACCCACATAGACGCCCGAATGCGGAACTTGTTAGTCAACACCTCCGAGCTATGGAACAAGTTCACGATTTCAGGCTCTGAATCCTCTCACAAACTCGGAGGCCTCTTCATCCTCCGATCTGGGGAACGCGCTTTGGATCTTCTCATTTCTCTTCATCGGTGCTTGTTGCAGAAGGAGGGGTTCAGTAGTTTCGTCGACTGCTTCCTGCGCGCTTCCAGACGGATCGCTCGCCTCTCGGTCTACGTCAAGCACCAGTTGTCACTCAGCCTCCTCAGCAGCCTCCTAGGAGCATTTGGGCTTCCTCTGCTAGAACATATTGAGGTCGACTACGAGGATGAGGAGAACCCAGGATTTGGCGGTTGCATTTCCCTCCCGTCCAATGGTGCCAACCTCCGCTCCATCTCTTTCACTGGTGTCCAAATAGAGCCTTCCCATCGGCTAGACCTGGATAATATGACTTGCATCCACCTCGGAGCTGGAAAGCAATGGAACTGGACGCACAAGTCATTGATCTCCTTCTGCGACATCCCTACAAGAGCTCCACTTCGTCGGGGGGAAAGAATATTCCACACCTCCACTGACGACGGATCCGAAGTAATGCCTTTGACTTTACCTGCTCTCCGCCGTGTTCGTTTCCTTAACACTGCTCCGGGCCTCATAACCAGCTTCTTGCACAAGGTCGATGTGCCTCTGCTCGAAGAGGTTGAAATGACCACTCCTACTCATCGTAATCAGGAGAACTAAGTCTTTGCGGGCTGGAAAGCAGCAGCTCACATCACAATGCGTAACCCTTTACTCGCTCTTCCGGTGCGTACCCTGAAGCTTCGTGATGCGGAAGTGAAGTGCCGTACAAAAGAACTACGCTACTTCATACTCTTCCTCATGATCATGTTCCCTCACGTAACGACGCTGGAGACCAAGGTTTTATTCACGGATATCCTCAATATTTGCGTATTTCTCGCAGATAAACAACCGCTGGGTATACCCTTGGTATGGATGAGGGTCGGAACGTTGAAGGTCTGCAAACACTTTGATCAGGGGATGGAAGAAATTTACAGGAAGGGTGTGACGTACCTCACTAACTCGCTTCGGACATTGAAAGAGAAGGGGGTGATGAATCTCCAAGAGTTGCGATTGAGCGTCGATTTGTTACTTCAGCTTCCAGTGGGACGGGTTAGCGTAGTCGCTTTGAGCGAGCTCGTCGGTGTACTCATCTTAGATGACTGACTCGCTTAGTTTCCTACTACTTTCTGTAACGCTCAGACACGTTGTGTAACCTTCTTGAAATGAAACTCATTATGCTTCGAAGAGAGGCAGGCCTTCTTCGGTCTCCACTCCCTAGAAAGGAAAATGATCCGCTTCCCGCTCACACGTCGTGAGCGCCCATTTCACCCCTCGACAAAGTATCCGTTCCACGGGTGTTTACATACAAGATAGTAACGGAGATACCCAGACATAAGAAAGATCATTAACGTAACAAGATTTACAAGAGGGTTCGGGATTCGGTACATGAGGAAGTTGGGGTGGTGACGCCTTCAGACTACAGTGGGTAGCGGAACGCCTTATTCTCCTTATCTGTAATATCCATGAACTGGATTGGAACCTTGAGCTTGACAACAGATCCATCCTCTTGGACATGCTCGATGTATCCGAATTCGGGGTACTCTTCTCCGGAGGCGAGCTTTTCGGCGTCGCGGCGCTTGTTTTCTCTGACAAGATACCACCGGATAATACAGATCATGAAGATATCAAATGCGAAAGAAGCCTATCGTAATGATAAATGCTGTGTGAGAACCTTGGTCGGTGGAGGGAGGGGGTCGAATGAAAGCGCCATACCAAGAGAATAGCCCAGGGCACCATATTGCGGGGACGATACTTCGCTTTCCAGAACTGGCTGGATACCATTTGACCTACGTAAAATTAGTAATCAGTATATCTTCGGGGGTTGTTCGTAGAGAAAGTAACTCACCAATTGAATATCCGACCAGGAAAATGGCGTTGCATGTCATTTTCTAGGAAGGGGAGGGACGTCAACAATCAACCACCAAACGACGATGGCCGGATAGCTCTTCCCACCTTCGTATGACCCGCAAATACCACCGCAACTAGCGACAAGATCATAATGAAGCCCAGGCCGTCAGACGCAATCAAATAAAACGCGACTAAGAGACCCGTCTTGTTCTCCCATGGCAGGAACATGAGGAGGAGGCAGCACATCATAGGGATTACCCAACCGATGATGCTCAAAATACACCGAGAGTTGGGGAAGTACCTGATCAAGACCGTTCCGATGCTGATGGAGATGACCATGGAGGCGCCCATGGGGATGCTCAGAGCCGTAGTCTGAAGAGTATTGAATCCGAATCCTTGGATGATGATTCCAAATTGAACTCCCATGCCTCCAACAAGGTTTGCGACGCCCGCAAAGAGGAAGAAGAACCAGGTTTTAGGATCGGTGAATGCTTCGATGAATCTGAGTACCGAGGAAGGGGAACACGGAGTGGGTAAGTCAGTGCGTCGTCTCAGCGAAAGAACGGGAGGTGGACGTACTGATATCGCTTCCAGACTTTGGCTTCGATGCCGTTTTGATTAATTCGAATGCGCTTAACAACATTGACCTTTTCTTCCGCGGAGAGGAACCGAGCGGTAGCGGGGTTATCGGGCATCCTCCAGAAATAGAGAACTGACACCACGACGCTGAGGATGCTGGTGATGATCATGAACCACTGCCATCTTAATAGATACAAGATAAAAATGTGTCAAAAACTTTGGCTGGATGCATTCGTTGAGAGTGGGAGGTTAACGAGGAATGAAGACGCACTGGTGAGGACGGGCCGTAGCCTTCGTATGGGCAACACCGAAGGATATGAATGCGGCTATGATGCTGGCAACTCCGTTGCACATGAAGGTCCACGAGATTCTCTGAGTGGACTCGACTCGGGTGTAAAACATTGTCATGATGGTCATAATGCCGGAAGTAATGCAGCCTTCGGAAGCGCCAAGGAGAACGCGGAGAGCGACTGTAGGTTGATGTTGTTAGCCATAGATTCAGTAGTAGCAACCACTTCCAGGCGTCAAGAATGACTTACAAAGCCCTCCATAGTTATGACATGCAGCTTGAAGTCCTAAGAACACGCTCCACAGTCCGATGTTCACCGCGATGTACTTGGCAATAGGGAAACGTTGCATCAACCACGCGTGCGGTCCTACGAAGATAATGTATCCAATGTAGAAAGCCGTGCTGAGGTTGTTGAATTCGTCAGCCGTGAGGTGGTTGTCTTTGAGGATGCCGAGGATAGACGAAGAGCCAAGGGAGTTTCTAAAAGAGGCAACAGAGATGTGAGCCTAGATCCAAGCGATGGCGACAATGATGGGGGAATGGAATTGGAGTATCTGCCGACCTACTTGTCGATGAATTGCACTGGGTTGTGATAAGAGCGCCGTCACAATCAGCTCAAACACGGGGTAGGGAATTGCTAAAAGAAATCACTGACATGTGTACAGCGCGCAGAGCAAGGGCAGCATATTGCGATCGAGCTTCTTACGGAGTTCGTGTGCCGCTTGAAGATCCAAGTCCGACTCCTCGCCATGCCCCGCGATTAGCCCGACCACGACGTCGACATCATGCTCATCTTTAGCAACGTCCGATCCCGAGCGTTTGTCATCATAAGGGAGAGACTCCTTTTCAGGGATGGAAGGCGTCGAATCCTTCCGGACAGGTTCAGACGACATTTGGCGTTACTGGCTGCGGCAGGGAAAGATAGAGAGGAGGGGGAGCGAGGGAGGATGGGGAGAACTCTAACGGGGACCGCCGCAGCTGAGCGAGGTTGAGCGCTGGGGTGAGGCAATTTAATAGTCGCCGCCGGAAAAGACCATACCCCGATAGAAGATATGACATGTTCGATGGATGGGAGGTTATTGGAGGCTTGAGGCACCAAGAAGACGAGGGAGCCTTCTGCAATACAATTGAATCTCAGCAACCCTGGCGGCGTTTGCAGCCACACAGGCGGCGTGGGATTGCAAAGCGAAGTCGCGATCCTGAAGCTCCTGCAGTGCACCGAGATAAGGAGAATGGACCGTCTTGGCATCCCAACATAAGCGAGCCGTCGGAGTACATTCATTTCATCTAACCCGCAAATAGCAACTCGAGTGAGTTTATTCTTGGCATAGGAGATTTAGATACGCGACCCAAGCAATTGGGTAAGGGTCGGAAGGATTTAACATTAAACCAAGCCCCGATATCAGATGTCTTGGATGACCCAGAATGTGCGGGGGAGATAAGGTGAGGATTGGTTGCTTGAAATGACTTCGAGGGCAGATGGCGATCCACGGCCAAACATCCAGCGTTTGGAGTCGAGGCTACCGTTTTAGGTTAATGCCGTGTTACGATTTCTACGAGACGACAAGACGTAACACTTGGCAAATTTAAAGTCAAACCCCCAAGGGGATCGAAAAAAGCGTTCTGCCAGCAGGATGTCCCGATGAAAGCACTCACGAGGTCCAGACTTTACGGAACCCCTCGCAGTAAGAACAGGGTAGACTACACGCAATTCGGAGGTTGCATTCGTCAAATTCCCACAGAGTTATTCGCATGAATATCGAGAACTACGGAAGAACGAGATCCTTATCGCAGCCGACGGACTTGCCGCGAGTACTTGAAACCGACTAAAAGTTAAAATTGTTCGGGGGCAGGGACTATTATATGTGCTCACAACGAGAAACCCGAAACACCGTTGGTCGGTAACACGCCCTATGCAGTGTTGGACAAGCGATAGATACCCCATTAGCTGTAAAGACTAGCTTTCCCAAAGCATCTTCCCACCGCCTTAGTGAAGGGAATCTCTGTTGGGGGGATGAATCACTCACGCGATAATTCACAACACAAGCTACAAACCAGGCCGCGGCATGAATGCAACCACATCCGCATGCTCCTGAGGCCCGCACGAGGGTTCTTGAGCACATGAGCAGATAACTGGGTCCAATGAGTACATTGTCCCTGATAAGTGAATTCTGGCCCATGCGTTGAACGCTCGCTCCACACGTCATATAGATGAAATAAATCCATAACGAACATACATAGATTTGCCGAAAGAGCGTGCATCTTGGCAACTGTAGCTGGCGATCGCGAGCCCGTTGCTCAGGGATTTCGCGCAGCTCTTGAAAGTCAGCTCGAAGAAAGGTTGAGTGGATTCTCTGACCTCACAGAACGCGAACGTACGTGAAAAGTTTAACTACATCTGTATGTACAAGATGGTTGGTCCTGAATGAGTCATGCCGAGTTCATGGCCGAATCGCAACCCTCCGGTGATTTGTCCCGGAGCTTACGAACAAGTAACCATTTAAGCACTCCACAATTCCGTCGGAGACCACCACCACACGCTATGAATACTCGGTTCTAAGGGAGGCCGACGTCGATTCCAGAGATCCCTAAAGAGTCTGGAGAGGATGGAGGACATTTCTACAGGTACTACGATGCCCTTGCAGACGATCCAAGGTTGTGCATACTATTCCGAGTCCTTCCTACACTTGGCTTTCTCTTCTGGATCAATCAATGCCCTTCCCCAATGCCGTCAAAGGCCCAAACCCAACCACCATAGCAGAAAGCCGCTCCCGCTCCTCCTCCAGCTTGGACTTTGGAGTAGCTTGTCAGAGCGGGAGGTGGAGGACAATCGACCAACTAACAAGAAGCGACCCTAAGCGCTGGGGCCGTCGTCCCCTGCTTCAGCAAAAGCCAGCCGGGTCCCAGCACCCCGCATTATATGCAAAGGTACATGGCGGATGCGACTCGGTCCGAAACGAGAAGACCGTCTGCACGTGTTGGGAAGTGCGTCGCGGGGGTCTTGATTTGTCTATTTTGAGCCTTGGAAGAGGGAACGACCGCCGAAGCTGAGGCACGGGTATATTCACGCGGCGCCTACGAGCTGGGCTAAGCTGCCAAAGTCTGACGAGTAGGACAATCCGAAAGCCCCCATAGCCCTGTCATATGTTTCCATTCGTCCGTTGGGTTCTTATAGTGATTGTTCGGGCGGGTATAAGCTCGATGAAGTTCTGGGGGTGCAGAACCTTATGATGGCTCCCGAATCAACTCGAACAACCCCTATATGTATATTGTACAATGCATGCGGTACGACAAAAACAGTTTTTTTTGCGGAACAAGTTGCGAGTAATTCAGAATATTGCCATGGTGGGTTCGAATCCAAAAGCATTCACAGCTGCTGGAGTGTACTCGCGGCCTGTTTGAGTATCGAAAAACATGAGGTCGTGCAAGTCGTTTGACAGGTACCAATTGTAAGCCTTTGGTCCCCTTCTTGCGTTACCGTATACCACTCCAAATAGCACAGAGTATTCCTGAGTATTACGGTAAGGAAAGTGGGCTTCCGATACACAAAAAGAAATCAAGCTCACGTCAACTCGCAACCGATCTCGAGCCCAGGAGCCAACAGCTTCCTTGGCTTTGATTACAAAGTCGTCATAGTCAAAAACATGTTTCCTAATCCTTTGGCTTTGAAGTTTTGTTCCGTCCCAGATGGATCTCCGAAGCTCGGACGGAAGGACAAAATACCTAATAGAATCAGAGAAAGGCGAATCGTTAGAGGGAAATCGGGAAAGGCGCACTGACGTACTCGGCATCATCCCCGTACGGCTGGAATAGATGACTCAGGATAGCTGGCTTCCATGATCCAAGTATGGCCGTAATTTCCCGAGTTGTACGACTGACCAGTTCGACGATCCACAGCTGGTGGTCTCCACCATCAATCTTTGCGGAACAAGTCACGGTGACGTCCCTGGAGGGATTTCTACGCCGGCTTGCACGTTAGACACCCGTGGAGGAATACCTTCATGATCGGAGACGACTTACCCTCCAGGAATTTCCAGATACGTCTCTGTATGGATATTTTGGATTCTGTAATAGGAATCGAGTGTGTTGCCGAGCGTGTCCTCATCGACGTCTTGCTCAATGATCCGCCACTCCTGGTTCCATCGACCTCCACCTTCTAGGGTGCGAGCATAGCCACATACCCGCGATCCATTTGCGCGGTTCCTGAACGAGGACGTCAGATTTTTACCTTCGGCGATTTTGCATCTCGACCCACGAACCCCGCCTCCATATCCAAGTATGTACCACCTCGATGATTTTTCAGGGTATACGTATTGTTTGAGGTGTCGCGCTTAATGATCCATAGCTGATGGTCGATGCATCCGTTGGTGGTGCGCGGGTACCCAGCACAGCGTGTCCCTCTACTAGAGTCACCTGGAGTAGCGAAAGAGATGGGGTTGGGCCTTGTAAGAGAATTTTTTTTTCGTTTACGTGCCTAGGTATAGATCGAGGACAGTTCTTGACATCTTGTTCGTCAAGATGTAGAGACCATCGGATAGCGGGCGATCCCGCCCATCCGTACCATAAGCAGGCAGTACACCAAGGTCGGGCATAGGTGGAGATTGGTCTCTGCTAGATACTATATGCGCTTCAAAGTCACTTGGGGTGGTTGAGAACTGAAGAACGAGGTACAAGGGTTAGTGGAAGGTACCAATCTTTCCGGGTTTGGGATGCGATACTAAAGTGCGGGAAGGCCGTGGAAGAGTTCGTTTTCTACGCGACCACCTCCCTCGCTGCAGCCTCGTCACTTCTACGTATTCCCCATAGAAAATCGCCGCACATACCTTTTATTTTATATATATTAAAGCTACATAGAGTCAAAATATGCGTTCGGTGGCACGGAGCCTTTTGGGGACTTACTTGTCGTGCGTTGCTCAGTACCCAGGGACCGGTCGACTCCTCGAGCCCCGAGCCCCCCAAGACAAGCTTTCACTGTTTGATGTCAACGCTCTATGCATGAGAGAAACGTCGAGAAGGTTTCGTGCGGGAACGGGTAACCTCGCTTATAAAAAGCGCGACTGCTTTTATAAATTGTACTTACCGTAGCGTAGGTTGAGCAACAGTTGACAGGAACGTGGTTTCGACCATCGTACCCGAGTCCAAGCCGATCTAAGCAATAAATGTATACGAAGATGATCCTTATCAAACTACAGGTACTATTTTTGCATTGGCCTGTGGACTAACACAGGTCAGAGCCAACGGGCCCGTCGGACAAAGTCCCAATTTGGTCGGGATCTCCCGAGTGCGACCAAGTCCAGAGATCCTCCCCCTCTATCCTACACTCTATCCTACACCCTTGCTTCCTAGCCTACTATCCGCGGCTTCACAAAGGTGTACGTGCGCCTCCATTAAGCGAGAGGCTGTAGAGGTGCGGAAAGGCTATCCCGATTTGGTGTCACTCCTACTACCAGTAAAGGATTTCTTTTTTTTTCAACTTGATGACACAGAAAATCAGTTCCCTGGCCCTCTAGAAGCGCTCAAGTCTCGATCAGGATATTCCAACAAGGACCATAAAAAAAGGTCGAGATTGGATACCTTTATCTTTCCTGCGTTCAAATCATTCCGTTGGCCCTGGAAATCATCATAATTCGGATTTGCCCAATATTGGACGGATTTACTTTATTTGGTGATGCTATGACGACTTTCCAGTTGGTTCAAGGAATATGAAAGGGTCCCGAGCAAATTAGGATGACCTCATGACAAGGTTGGGAAGGACCCTTTTATGCACTCAACCCCCGGTTCCCTGGCAATGTTGGTGATCCCACAGAACAAGAGTTCCAATATTTTTATTACCTTATTCATCTTGGGTCCCATTAATCGATACTTGAGGCATGGGAATATAAGTAGTTGCGGCCATCCTCACTGGACAGCCACAGACGGGATTGATCAACGATATAGGACCGATCGAGATGCTTAAGCTTTCCATGGATTGCGCTTAGACGACTGCCACGCTCTCCTTCTTGGGCTCTACAGCAAGCCACGAGTTGAAGTGTAAGCTGCTTCGGAAGGGCGATCGGCAACGCTCTCGCAGCTTCTTTTGACTTTGTGTCTGCGGGTACCCACTGTGGGAACTGTCTCCTAGTAGAATGTCCCGGGTCCACCCTATATCCAGTGAAAATCTCGTGGGTATCCCCATTTTCTTGCTGGCGACTTCTAACTCGCTCGATTCCCGTTAGAATTTTAGTGGGGGATTCCCTCTTAAGTTTTTCTGGGCCCCCCCACCACACCTTGAAAAAGTATAAAGAACATATCCATTCCGTATATACATACAATAAACAACCTTATTCTAGTAACTAAGGTCATCGCCGCCACCTCCACCCCCGACGGGAGGTGTTTCGTCGTTGACAAAGAGGGTACGAGCACATCCTTCGCTCCTATCGACAACATACCACCGATCGCGAGTCTTGATGCGTCCAACCACGGAAGCGGCTTTGTGCAGCCAGGATGGCAACTACAGGGCTGTTTATCAGAAGACATAAGTGTGGTCCAAGATTGGGATTCAGGTGTCAAGAGCGAGAGGTGTGTGTTGTAAACAAGTCAAAGTTGAACCGTGAGAACTGATTCTCTGACGCGCTGTCCTGCAATCGAACCCCTACTCTGAGCCCGAACCCCATCCCCACCCGACGCGCATCCAGTCTCAATTACCTCCGTTCTCGATGCTGTTCTCACTTCTCTCTCTCTCCTACCTCGGGCCTTGCTCGGGGCCATTTCACCTCAAAATCGCTTGCTACCCGACTCGCCAGCACAAGCACCACTCACTCCCTACAGCTCCCAACTCATGCCTACACAAGTGAACGCGTCCAAAGGTGCCGCTAAGCGTATTTAAGACCTCGAAAGGGAGCTCGATGCAGTCAGAGCAGCTGCACAGCGTGGTGGTACAGGTACAGTTCTGTCCGCGTTT